>CAAKHG010042667.1:40146-50712 GCA_901007715.1 Dactylopterus volitans | reverse complement strand
ACACCACACACTGTTACACAGTACAGCACAACACACATTGTTACACAGTAGAACGCAATACACACTGTTACAAGGTACAACACAACACACACACTGTTACACAGTCTAACACACCACAGACTGTTACACAGTACAGCACAACACACATTGTTACACAGTAGAACGCAATACACACTGTTACAAGGTACAACACAACACACACACTGTTACACAGTCTAACACACCACAGACTGTTACACAGTACAGCACAGTGCACACTGTTACACGGTACAACATAGTACACATTGTTACAAGGTACAACACAACACGCACTGTTACACAGTGCAACACAATATACACCGTTACACAGTACAACACAATACACACCGTTACACAGTACAACCCAACAGAATTGTTACACAACACACCACACATTGTTACAAGGTACACCTCACCGCACACTGTTATACAGTACAACACAACACACTTGGTTGCAAGGTACAACACACCAGACACAGTTTTGCAGTACAGCACAACTCACACTGGTACAAGTACAACACACCACACATTGATAACAAAACAACATACCACACACTGTTACAAGGTACAGCACAGCACACACTGTTTCACAGAAGAACACACACTGTTACACATGCAACACACCACACAGTTACAAATAAAACACACCACACACTGTCACAAGGTAATACACACCACACACTGTTACACTGTACAACACACCACACACTGTTACATGGTGCAACACACCACAGCCTGTTACACTGTATAGCACAACGCACACTGCTACAAATACAACACACCACACACTGTTGCATGGTACAACACACCACGCCCTGTTACACGGTACAACACAACACACATTGTTACAAATACAACACACCACACACTTTTACAAGGTAAAACACACCCGACACTATTACAATGTAAAACACACTCAAACCACTGCTGTTCTGCAACTTTAAAGTGTAGTGTTTCTCGAAAAAAAAAAAAAGAAAAGGCAAAACTGTGTTTTTATTAAATTTTATTTTTTAATGAGTCAGTCGGACACACAAAATTAGGGCCCGACGGGGGGATTTGCGTCCAAATTCAACCCATTCCTCTCAGCTGAATTGCTGTAAATGTGTACATCGCTGCAGGAAAGCACCCATCATCCAATGAAACGGCACGATTTGACCTTTCCAGAGATGCTCGTTGCTTGTCTGCTAAATTAAAAATGTCAGAGAATTTC
Organism: Dactylopterus volitans; assembly: GCA_901007715.1. Lineage (NCBI taxonomy): Eukaryota > Metazoa > Chordata > Actinopteri > Syngnathiformes > Dactylopteridae > Dactylopterus > Dactylopterus volitans. The sequence goes on along the minus strand of CAAKHG010042667.1, from coordinate 49,484 downwards.
ATCAAACGTACAAATCTGTTCTTACGGCTCCGGATCAATCTCCCGCTTCTGCTTCTCGGCCGAATAAAGCACCAGGTCCCACATAATGCTCAAGATAAACAGCAGAATTGACCTTTTCAGTAAATATTAGGTGTTTCTTTTGTGATAAAACATTGGTCAGCAATCTGGTTTTTAGATTTGCAGAGAATGAAATGATGGTTTGTGTTTCAGATGGTTCTGATAAATCATAATTGCCTGGTTCTGGTCAATCTTTCTTACATAGTTTGGGCAAGATACCTCTCCAGCCAGCAGTTTTGGGTGAGATACGTGTGAAGGTTCATCACTATCATGAGATGATTCTCTTGCCTTGAGAAACAGTTTATATGCAATAAAATGCAAGTATTATCTTAAAAAAAATGATGGAAGATCTGAATTGGTCAGGTTTTTCCTGAAATAAAGATAAAGCATGTTTGGCTGGCCCTTATTATCAACAAGATAAGAACATTTAAACAGGTAAAATTACCCTTAAAACAGCCTCGGGTTCGTAGTGTGAGGGGATTCAGATTACAGCAAAAGTTTAAAGTTTTAGATTACATACTAAAAAATTAAAATCCAATTGTGCAGTTGGGGCGGCACAGAATCGATGCGATAACTGCGAATGCGACGTGATAACTACTAACAGATGAAAAACAAAAGAAGCGGAATGCTGGATTTTTGATTCATCTCTGGCACTTTGGCACATTCTGTAAAAACGTGCAAACACACAAAAGCCGGTTCACACGCTTTATTTGACAGGGGAACATTAAATCACCAGTAGATGTTTCTCCAGGCTCCCAACAAAACTGCTCATCTGAAACCATGTGGATGACATTTAGTGACTTGACGGTGGTTTTGGAGCAATATATCTGTATCAGGTCGACGACGGCATGAACCCCTCTGAGATTTTTTTTTTTTTCTGGATTTGGTTCGGTGAGGTGTCATGGCCCACATGCGCGGCGCCCCCTGATTGGTGTAAATCTTGGTTCACGCTCTGCTGCCGCGTCTCTTGCTTGCACCCAAGATGGATGGCGCCTCCTCTGTCTCGCATGTGTTCAGGCTGCTCTCTGAACTCGTGATGTATGGCCTTCAGCCGACACAGACTGTGTTGGTGTGTGTGTGTAAACGGTGTTAAACCAGTGGTTGTCAGGCGGCCATGCTGAATCATCACCATATGGCTCACCTCCAATCAGGAACCCCACGTGGCAGCTGAAATATTTTCGTCATTTATCCGCCTGTCCCCTCAATTTCACATTTCTTCCTTCCTGCTCTTTCCTTTCATCCTTTCATCCTTCCAGCTCCCGGCTGGACGGTTCTCATAAATACTCGGCATCCCGCGTTGTGTTTACATGCACTTAAAGCAACGAGAAGCTATTCTATCTTCAAATAGCAGTTTCAGAATTATTTAGATTGGACACGGACCTTTAATGAGGAGAATGGCAGATCTGCCGGGAGTTCTGCACAACCATCCAGATGATGCCAGAAAAACTAGCGTTGACTTCTCAATTCAGACCTCAAGGCCGAGGTGAAAAGACAGAAGAGGGCATTGAAGTGAGGGAGTAAACAAGGGGAAGGAGAGTAGCGAGGGGCCGAAACATCATCTAAATGAATAAATGAAATGAATTTTTTTTTTTCAGGTACGGTAATGAGATCAAGCAGAAGCAGGAGAGATCTAAGAGTACAAACCAAATTCTTTCCACCTCTTGCTAAAACATTTTTCCTTTCCTCTCAGTCAGCTGCCCCCCCTCAGAAAAATGTTAATCAACAGTGTCGGTTCTCTCTTGGCTGACACGTGGACGCGTTTAAACGACATTTGCAGGAGCTGCTGGTCCTTAGCGTCGGTCCTCTTTGGTACGTTGTGTCACTTCCCTTCTCATGGACTGCAGCAACCAGCCGTAAACTCGCTGCTCCCACCTATCCCGAGGCGTTATACTGAAACCAACTGATCTCAGCCGTGTTAGTGACAAGTTATTGACTTCGAGGGTTCATGCACATGTTAAGTGGCTTGTGGACATCTGGGTAGGAGGAAATATTAAAGGACAAGACAAGAGAGAATTCCTGCACACCGTCCTTATGCTCACAATGAAAGGTCAAACTGATGGACAGCTTTTGAGTTTCGGAGGTTGATGGTTTGAACCAACACATGCCTCTGCAACATTAGACTGCAGTTCATTTGCACCCATGGCGATCCTCACCTCAGCCTAATTTGTGCCTAAACCTAACATAACCTTAGCCTAGCATGGGCGAAGACCGTAGAAATTAAGCTTTTGCACCCAAACCTAGCCCTGATTTATAGCTTTAGCGTGTATGTTATGTTTGTTTGCTTTGAGAGGGTGCGTTTTTGATGTCCGTTTAGCCTTCGTTTCAGTGGATTACAGCAGAAGTGGGATTAGAGGGCCTAAAATAACACACGCAAACTGGAAATATATGTGCAGTGGACATGAAAAACTGTCACCGGTAGTCACATGTTTGTTTGTTTTCTAGCGCGCGATCCCATGAGATGGCGTTGGGGCGGAGCTCCTCCTCAAAGCGCTATGGAGTGCTGATTTAATAAATCGTGAGCATGTCCGATGGATTTCCACTGGCGATGGGTTATTTTCAGTTTTAATTGGACTGTAGATGGAATCTCTTTCAGCAATAATGACATGCCGCCCTATGTAAATGTATGTTGTCCATCAGCCATCATCTCTGGTAAAAAAAAAACAAACCTGGGCACTCATTCGTCTCTCTTGCCGTCTTTGATTTCGCAACACAATTACTGTAACCAGGTCTCCTGTTTACACAGCGGTTAGAGAGAAAGAAGGCCGTAAAGGGCAAGTAAACACATGGCATACATCCTTCTTTCATGCATCTGTTTAACCTTTTATCCATCTGCCATCAAGTTATTCTGCTTTTATACAATGTAAACCTGCGCCAGTCAAGAGGAGACGGCCCTATAAGGCTGCATGTTCAATTCCGACCTGGCGCCGCCCCGAAAAAGGGACCGGATATCTTAGAAAAACACGTTCGGTTAAAGCGAAGAAGACTCCCTTTTTTTTTTTATCTAACCGCGTCTGCGTCGTCTCATCGGACGGCACGCCTGCTTTAAAGACGTCTCAGAGAGGAGTTGCGTCGCCGCTGTGAGCGACTCGCGGCTCAGCGGGAGGAAATTAAAGCCATCCGTTCAAATGAGAACAGAAGCTGGGAGGAGCTCCGCCTCCCCTGCAACAGACCAACTCTGAAAACAAACGAGCCCTCTTTCTTCTCTCCCTCTTTCATCTTCATCCCTATTTTTGACGTTCTCTTGCCTCTGATTTTCTTTTTCTTTTTTACTTTTGCCCTCCATCCTTGTTACTTGTCTCCCCTGATCTCGCAATCTTTTATTTTCAGACACAATGTGCCCTTTTTTCTTCTTGCTCGCTTCTATCTTTTTGCATCCCTCCTGCGCCTGACGCAGCACTCTGACGTCCCCCGCAACCATCTCTTATGTTTTCCTCTTTCTTCATTGTTATGAGGCAGTCTGACTCTTTTGTTTCTCCTCAAAGGCGGCCATAAGCCTTCCTCTCGGTTCAGTGCCCCTCAACCTCCTGCCTGATATTCTCGACTTTATTTCTCCCCCGTCTCTTTCTTTCTGCGTTTTAAAGGTAATAAACTGTGTAATTTAGGTCATCTGCCGCGTGCATTGTCCCCGAGCTCATGCGTGGCCCGCTCAGCTGTGCTAAGTCAACACATCCAGGTCAACACCCTGAGCAGATGCGGTTGGCTTTATGAGGCAGCTCTGATTAAGAGCCGCGCGGCGAAACAGCAACGCCGCCCTGGATAACCCAGGAACCCAAACACTCACAGGAGGGATCTTATAGAAAAAAAACAAAAACTTCTTGTCATCGCTCCGTTGTTGGGCGGGTCAGTTTTGTTTCATAATATAAAACCTGAGTTGAGTGTGATCAGATTGTCAGAACTGCTACCACCCTTCACGTTTCTCGTGAACATACTTCTTTTCCCCCGCATCAGTCATATTTTTAGCTTATATTTACATCTCTCTCATCTTGACGGCCATGTTTGATAATGCAAATAACCATATTGTATTTTGGCAAAGCCTTCAGCCTCCAGCTTCCTCCTGCCCACACTATTATCACACCCCAGATGGATACTACCTACTTTTTATGTTATTATAACGTATCTACAAAAGATATTTAAATTTAAGATTATGGATGGTTGGAATCATATTTGACACGCAATAAATATAGCAAATGAATGGTAACGCATAAAAAAAAAGGTATCCAGGTCTCCCCCTAAAATGACCAGTCCAGCCATTAATTCTTGTGATATTGATTTGGTTCATGATTTACATGTGGAAAAATTTCAATATGCATATTTGCAATATGTCGTGGTAAATGCTATTACAACACTCGGCATATCATGAAATCACAGCACTATTTTATCATAACTCAGGCATTGTTGATGGCCCCTTTGAGGCTGGAGTATAGGTCATAAATCCCACCTTCTCCATGTGAATGGATGGTGCTTGGGCCAAATAACAAAAGAAGCAGTGGAAGAAGGTGAACTGGTCTGATCATGTTTTCTTTTACATCACGTGGATGGCCGAGTGTGCGTGTGTCGCTTACCTGGGGGGAAACATGCCACCGGAATGCACCATGGCAAAAAGGCGAGTCAAGGGCAGCAGTGTTCTGCTGGGGAACCTTGGATCCTGCCATTCATGTGGATGTACCTTTGACACGTAGCAGTTACCTAAGCATTGCTGCAGACCGTTTCCACCCTCTCATGGAAACGGTATTGCTTGATGGCAGTGGCACAACAACCAGTTCAAGGTGTTGACTCGGCCTCCAGGTTCCCCAGATCTCAGTCCAATCCAGCATCTGTGGGATGTGCCGGACAAACATGTCCGATCCTGGGTGGCTCCACCTCACAACTTCCATGACTTAAAGGATCTGCTGCTAACAGTTTGGTGTCAGATACCCCAGCGCACCTTGAGTGGAGTCCAGGTCTTGACGGGTCAGGACTGTTTTGGCGGAAAAAGGTTAGGGTTAGGGTTAGGGTAGGGTTAGGGTTAACCCTTTCTCGTAAGTTTGCTTTTAATTGGTTGTTGATGGAGGAAAAGTGTGGAGTCAAAATTGAGAGCTGCTCTGAGTCCATCTACTGGAGGTCCTGGAAGAAGTTTGGGGTTTCTGTTTAACTGTTGTACATAACAGAGTCGAACCATGTAACACTGACTTTCTATTACTATTATTGCATGTCAAAAAATGTTGTTTAGCAGTAAAGCGATCACTACGACTGAGTCAGGTGGGACCGAAATGCAGCATCTCCATTTCCTGATCACGACCGCACATGATGTCACCAAAACAAGATGGCAGTGACCGCTGCCACCGTATTTTGGCCTCATTTAAGTAAACCGTTAAAGTTGCACTGTCGACATTATGTACAGTGTCTGGCACAGAAGGTGATCTAAATGCCTAAAAAGTTTGGCTTGAGGCGCCAAATTCACTGCCCACATTCGAACAATAGAAAAGTCGACCTCCAGGAAGCGTCTCACTTGGGCGACCAGAGTTGTGAACCGCTGGGCTTCTTCTTCGGTTCGATTATGCGACAGACACTGTGCTTTATGAGGGAGAATCGCCATTATAATTACAGCAGTCTGTTTTTCTGATAAGAGCCGTCAGTGTCTAATCAGATATTGAGCAGCTGTAATAGAACAGCAGATAAGATGAAATGACGCGATGGCGTGGGGAGACAAGTCCAGCATGATGATGTAAAACCAATCGACTGTGCCGCTGACGCAAGCGGCCGCCCCCCCCCTGCGACGGCGGCATCCGCTGGAGTCATCAGCACATTAAAGGCTTCAAGCCTTATTTTTTTTTTTCTCCCAAAGCTTTTTTTCTGACCGTGCTTGCTAATTTATGTATGATCAAACCAACGCAACCGCAGCACGCCTCCGTTTGCTGCTCGACAAATCTTCCAAGAGTTTAGTGTCAAACTCAATATTTTTTCTACTCCTAATTCTCACCAGACAGCCTCATGAAATACACCGCTGGCTTTCTCAAGCTGCGCTGCCTTTGCGTGTGGAACTTTCGGAAGTGTTCTTGGAACGTAAAAATTTCTCAAGGATGATCTGCCGAGAACCACTTTGTGCGTATAATTTGAGATAATATATTTTTACGTGATAAACTGCTGCAGAATTCTGCTCAACTGCTGCCGTGGTCTGGGTGAAGACTCTTCTCGGATCGTCCGGCAAACGCATGCGCTGTTAGGCTCGCGTTGTAATTCATCTTAGACCAACATGTAACGAATGAGCACCGCTTGTCGGAGCAACAGAGCCGACTAAGCCGCCTGCGGCTAACCTGCTAACGACGGAAAGACAAGTATCTCTGGCTGATTTGAGCATTTCTTTTAATTTATTTGGAGAACACAAAAGCTTTGCTATCATATCAGACTTAATGTGACACCATTTTGACCTAAAAACAAGCTTTGTTTTACTGCTTTTTTTTAACGAGTTACCACGAAGGAGCCATAACCTACACTTCAGTTGGCCCGTAACCTATTGTGAGTAGCTGGCTTGGGTGTAACGGGGACGAGCGTCAGTCATTGTCACAATAACGGTATGCTCTTACTTCACAACCTTTTACTTTTTGTGTGCAAAACTTTTCCCGCAGCTTTACGAATATTTTTATTTCATATTGTCGATGAATGGCCTCGGCACCAGCCGGGATAATCAACACCTAGGTGTGCGTTACACGGTTTTAAGGCACTTTACCACAGCCTCCAACCATGTAATGCACACACGGGTGCTGATTATCACTTAATGTGGCATCTACTGTAAATGCTTGAGCGGTAGCAAGAATAGACTGTATGTCGTAATCTGGACAAGCTGCCATCCTACTCCGGTGAACCTGGAGCCAGAATCGGCACTGAGAAGCGTCTGAGAACCCGAGTGTTCCAAAAGTTCAGAACTTAAAACTGCTCCTTTATGCACGGCGTCCTCCGCAATCGTTGTTTTGAGCCGCCGCCGTCGCTGTTGGAAACTGGAGACACAAACCAAGAGAGCACAGCGGTTTTTGGTTTTGAGTGGCAGCGCATCCCGTGAATACCCAAGGGCGAAGTTAGACACGCGAGCTGAAATAGCCTCCAGTTTTCTTTTTCTTGAACACACACACACACACACACACACAAACAGAGGAGCATTCGCCGATCGATGCCGCACCCACTGAGGAATTTACTGCTTCAACTGACTACATTTAGCATCAAGACTGATTGGAAATACACAGGAAGCGAAAGGCATTTACGCTTTGATATTTCCCGACGTCCGTTTCGATGAATAAATATCAGGCGGCGCTGCTCGCAAAGTAGTGGTGGAAAGCAAATGGGATATTTGAGTTGTCCTCTTGCGCCGCCGATGGTGTCCTTCATGATCAACATGACATGAATGTGAAACACCTGACTGAGAGGCTGAAAGCCGCAAATAAAGAAGAGACGGTGCCAGCGCGAATCCTCACGGCTGAAAGAGACGGAGATTAAAAGGCAGATAGGTGATGTTGTTTATTAATAACAGTAAGGTGATGTCTGGTTGTGTTTTATTGATCTCCGCTCTCTCTCTCTGTCTCTCTGTCTCTCTCCCTGCGCCCATTTGCGCAGTAATCAAATCATCCGACCAGCGAGGCGCTCAGTCACACGCTGCCGTCTTATCAACCTCCCGCCAGGTAATAATAATTGATCCAGTAATCAATGCCAATAAGGTGATCGTCTTCGTCGGCGCCGCAGCGCCGCGGCTCTCTAATATCGAGCGCCGTGATGTCACAACAGTCACGCCTACGGGACGCTTTTCCCCACCCGTGACCTTTCCCTCCGCGGATGTTGTTTTCCTCATTCAAACTAAGACAACAAAGACGCGCTCGTCCGTCGAGCCCGTCCTTCTGTCTGTCTCGGCTCCTCTCTCTGAAGTCGTCTCTCCCCAAAGAACATACGATCCATTTTTAATGGTTATCTTCAGCTCTTTCTACAGTTTCTTTCTCTCGGTGGAAACAAGGAGAAAACAGATTCTCTTCAAGCACTTGTGGGGGGGGATGGACCCACTTATTTGGACTGTCTGGTGCTCATTTATTATTGAAGACGTCTCGCCATGCGCGCTCTTTCGAGATTAGGCACAATCGCATATATTTGCCTTCAGCTCAGCGCGAGCGTGTAGCTCTCCAGCGTTCCCCGGTGAGACGGGAGGGAGAGAGGACGACCCCGCTGCTCTTCCCTCTGCGGGGTACTGAGAAAAGTGAAATATTTAGACACAATGTGGTGTGGAAGCTGTCGTCAGGCTGGCGCCCCGTGACAGCGGGTCGACAGAGCACCAGGCGAGCAGGTCAGATAATGAGGGGGCAACAAACCAACAGTCAGATAGCGCCTGGATGGAAAAGGAGAAAACAGTCAAGCCGGAGAGAAAGCAGCTGTTAGATCACTTAGCTGCATTTTAAATAACCGGAATAGAAGTTTGGACAACGACGAAACTCGCTAAGTCCAGTGTTGCAGCGACGCTTTGTCTCACTTGATACAATTCCGCAATTCATTTAGCAGAGGCTTTTATCCAAAGCGGCTCGCATGTGAGAGCTCAACAACACAATCTAGTCAGGAGAGAAGAACACGAGTAAGTGCCCTGAAGCAGGTTCAAGTATGAATAAGACGTGAACGCCTAAGGTAGCGCAGGAAAGAATGATAGAGAGCAGAGGACAGTATATTTTAATTGCAGAGGTGTTCGGAAAAGAGCTGGGTTTTTAGTCCGTTCCCGAATGCTGAGAGGGACTCGGCAGATCGGACAGGGTTTGGTAACTGGTTCCAGCAGCGGGGAGCCACAGAGGAGAAGAGTGCAGCTCGTGACCTCGGGCCTTGTTGTGGGGGGCTGTCAGTCTCCTTTCAGTTCAGGAGAGAAGGAGATAAATTGGTTGCGATGTTGTAGGCGAGTGTCAGGGTTTAAAAGTTTGATGCGGGCAGCAACTGAAGCCAGTGGAGCGATCTGAACATGTGCTGTGTTGATGTGGTTAAAGATCATCTGCAGGGGTTTGAACATGAATCCTGGGAGGCCTGCTGGTAGGGAACTGCAGTAGTCGATGCGGGATATGAGGACAGCCTCCACCAGTAGTTGTGCTGCATGCTCAGAGTCAGATCTGGGTGGTCGTCGGGGGGGGAACGACAGAAAGAGCTGGGTATCACCGCCAGAGCAGTGGTGTGAGAGACCATGTGAGCGGATTATTGCCACCAAGAGAGGTGGTGCATATTGAGAAGAGGAGAGGACCGAGTACTGGACCCTGAGGGACCCCCTGTGGAGTTCAGGTGTTTCTCCTCTCCAA
>CAAKHG010042667.1:25594-39720 GCA_901007715.1 Dactylopterus volitans | reverse complement strand
CGGCAGCCTGTTGGATGACCGGCACTGGCACCATGTGGTGGTGGAGCGGCGCAGCTCGCACCTCAACCTCACCGTGGACCGACACACAGAGAGGGTTCAGATTCCTGCAGAGTTCAACCACTGGGACGTCGAGCAGGTGGGGTGGAACACACTGCTCTCTCTCTCTCTCTCTTTCACGTACACACACACACAAAAGGAATTATCTTATGTTATCATTTTTGTATGTTTTTTTTTTGGTCCCCATACAGCTGACGACTGGGGCCGTCCATAACAGGAGCTTCCATGGCTGTCTGGAGAACCTGCAGTACAACGACCTCAATCTCATAGGACTAGCCAAACACCATGACCACCAAGTTGCGCTGACGGTAAGCTCATTCAACTGCAAACGAGCTCGTTATAACAGAGATGGCGAGCGCGGACGCACTCCAGGATGACCGAGCTGACTCAGATCAGCTGTTTTGACAACTGAAACCCTGAAACTCGCTTAGAGTTTGCCAACCCAGAGTTATTCAAGCCTGCTTTCTAAAACAGGGCCCAGGAAATGGAACCGCTATATCGAAGTACTGCCGAACTTGTCAGTCTACTGCTGAAAAACTGTCACTCGTGTTTATTGAGTGTTACATGTCCACTTGTCTTTTTTACTTACAGTTCCCAAACACATCTGTTAATGCTGCCGCGATTTCCAGAATTACAGTCAGAACAGCTGTCAGTCACGATGGCAGAGCCCCTTTTTATTGGATAAAATATCTAGTTTCAACCAAACAAAGCCTTTTCTTCCATGCCTGAAAGCGTGTCCTTAACTGATGATGCACTGAATGACAGTTACTGGCTCATTATATCATATACTGGATAAACTAGACAGCTCCTCAAAAGCGACGCCGTAAGGTCTTTACCGCCCCCTGGTGGCAGGCTGCAGTATAGGTCATAAACCTCGCCTATTCCATGTTAGCGAATGGCACCACACTAAAAATAGCTCGCTCTCTGGCTTTAGATGATTTTCCCACTATTTGTTGATATCCTTTTTTTTTTTAAATTACTTGACCCTAACCTATAAAAATAGAGTGTGTCATGATTAACAGCAATGCTAAGTGAGATACTGGATATCACAACTATTTTTTTTTCTTTTAACCATGGTTTGACTTGCCAAAAGTAGCTTCGAGTGACTTCACTTGATATAACCTTGCTTAAAGTGACTCATTTCTCTCAGACCTTTCAAACCCTTCAAATTGTTTGACAGAAATACGAAGTTTTAGTGTTCTGCTCCTGAAATCGTCTGGGCGCTGAGCTTTTCTCAGACGATACAGGATCAATAACTGTACAGTGACGGCTACCTAACATGAAAATAAAATAAAAAAATACTGTGGGCTGAACTCATCTATCCAAAACATTCAGCTTATTTTCTCTTGAGTTCCTTATGACAAGTTTCCCCAACTAATAACCGCTGCATATTTTTCGTACAACAACTACAAACAGTGCATACATGAATAACCGCGGCGTCACCATGTGAGTGCATGAGGGAGTTTTCGCATGCAGGTACGTGTACACGTGTACACTTATGAACATACATGCGGCTCCACTGGGAATTCATCTGCCGGCTGGTTAATGAGGCTAACAAAGCCATTAGAATGTGTCATTAGAAGCCAACGAGACCAGTGACTAACGATGGGGAGACGGTGAGGAAACTTTCCGGAACACTTTCTCGTCTCCGTCATTAGGAACTTATGACACCGGCGGTGAGTTGAAGCGAGCGCAGCGGCCGGCAGCCCCGGAACATTTCTAACAAATGGTTTTGGTGAAGAGCAGGAGGCAGAGAGAGGCAAGAATTCTCCATAAAAGTGCTGCGCGGATCCTTGTGGACGGCTGAAGGTCTCACAGAGGCGGCTCAACAGCACTGCGACTCCTAAGGTGGCGGAGCTTTGAGAAAGTTGGAGTCAGTTTTAATAAACTTGCAGCCTTTTTTAGGGCCGTGATGACACAGTAAAGCGGAGCATTCAGTGATGAACGCGTCGCTGCGCAAGGGGGGGATTTGTGGGTGTGTGTTTGTGTGTGTGTGTGTGTTGCTGAATGGCTTTTGGGGGATTGTATAGCTGACTTTTTACTTGATATCTTTCCAGTGGTGCTGCATCCTCCAGCATGTGCGTCCATATATCATTTAACAGCTCCACAAAGGGCTCTTAGATGTCATCTATGCTTCTGCGGTATTATAAAGATAGCAGACTGATATTCCCAGCAGACAGTAATATATTGCTGCTGCAGCCTTAGCAATGGACCCTTTGTCATCCCTGCTGCTCCAAACAGTGGACCACAGTGGAAACATCTATATAGTATTGTACACACACACAACCCCCGTCTCCTTGCTCCCACAAGTTCTGTGACATTCAGTTTGCCTTCATCGCTCTTACTCTCAAGGAGACTCGCTGATGAGCCCACTGAGACGTGAGGTCACAGCGACACGCCCTCCGCAACTAATTAATATTCATGTTTACTGTTGCTTTATCACTCCGGCAATCACATATTTCTGTCCCACGTTTTTATCCCTCCATCTCAGGGCAATGTGACCTTTTCTTGTGCTGAGCCAGTGTCCGTCGCCGTGACGTTCCCGGGCCCCCAGAGCTTCCTCCAGCTGCCGCGGGCGACCGCCTCAGTCGGCGTGTCAGTAGGATTCCAATTCAGGACGTGGAACGAGGCAGGACTTCTGCTCACCTTCGGCCTCCCTCATGAAGGGGGCGTGGCCTGGCTGTACCTGCATGAGGCCAGTGTCCGGCTGCAGATTCGCAAAGGCAACAGGCTGCTGTTGGAGCTCAGCACAGGTTCTAACCCTTTTACCCTCATTTACAAAAAAAAAACGGAAATGCTAAATCCCAGCTTTTACAGACTAATCAGGTCAAAATTCCAATTTCACCCTCACGCTCTCACCCATGTGTTGTTCCGTTGCTTTAAAGTAGGAGATGCTGCTTCTTTACTGCTTCAGCCTCAACTCCAGTAACTAAAGTTCATACTCAAGATTTGAAAGATAGAAATGTTATGTCTGAGTAACTTGAAAATAAACGATACCTATATTTTTGCAGAAATGTACTATATTTTAATAAGGAGAGGTACAGATAGAAGAGTTGTAGCATTTACGGTGAAAAGTGACAAGAGTTTGGCGGTTGTGACATTATTAGACCGAATGAATGTCAGGCGCTGGGGGTGGAGGTGGTGCAGAGGTAGACGAAGGAACGCGAGGAGCCGCCGCAGCGGAAGGTGGAGGTGGTGGAGGAGGTTGGGTTGTGAGAACCAAGATCTGAAAGGGAGCAGAGCGAAGACACAAAGATATTTGAAGGACAAGAGCCAGAGGCTGATTGGAACGAAAAACAGAGTTAATTGGACAGAAGTGGTGACATCAGAACTGTGCACGGAAAGATGTTGGCAGCATGGGAACGAGGACGGAGTGTGAGTGCAGGGTGAAGCAGAAATCCCAAGCAGAGAAGGAGGGTGACCTTCCTCACTGAACCTTCACCACCGCTTCACACTTCCAGTTGTCCGCATACATAGAAAACATTGTCATACATGTTGTTTAGGGTAGTTTGAAAGGAATAAGTCCAAGTGTAAAACCAATTGGATGCTCTCGCTTCCTGTTTGGCGGTTTGTGCCAGTGACCAGCAGGTCACGCGACACCCGACGCCTGAGTGCTCCAGGTGCAAACATGGACGTAGCTGCGGTTGCACTGATGAATGAGTTTGCCCCCAGCATGTTTGCTGAGTGTCTCGCCATTTACAGAAGAAAACCGGTGTCCCCCAGGTTCGGCTCTTAACGACGGTCAGTGGCACTCGGTGGAGCTGAACTCCAGGAGGGGTCGCCTGACCGTCGCTGTCGATGAGGAAGAGGGAGGGGCCGCTCACGCCAGCCCTTCATTTCCCGTTGCTGTGGGAACTAAGCTTTTTTTCGGTGGTAAGACTATGTCATGAACCTTTACTTTGACATCATACATATTTATGTCAAATGTTAATCCCTATAATTTATACATTTAACAGCAACCACCTGTCACGCCTGAACTTAATATTAGATATTCATTTTATTTCCAACCGTGATTTCCTCTTATTCATTACACTCATTTCATTTCCGACGGTAATTTCTTCTTTTTGTCATTACATGTTCAAAGAAGCTATTGTCTTTTCAAATTCCATTATAGCTTGCCCCAGTTCTGTCATGTCATGTTGAGGCCTGGGGAGTAAAAGAGTAGAATGAACTTTGTAACATTTGCCCTGAAGGATGTGTATTCATTCTGTGAGACTGTTTTATGCACTGATCAAACATCACATTATGACCAATGACAAGTGAATTGAATAACACCGATCTCCTGGTTACCATGGCGCCTGTCAGTGGGTGGGATGTATCAGGCAGCAAGTGAACACTTTGTCCTCAAAGGTGATGTGTTAGAAGCAGGAAAAAATGGTCAAGCGTGAGGATTTGAGTCACTTTGACAAGGAGTGAATTGTGACGTCCAGACGACCGGGTCAGAACATCTCCAGAACTGCAGCTCTCGTGGGGGGTTCCTGGTCTGCAGTGAGTCAGGACCTATCAAAAGTGGGCCAGGGAAGGAAAAGAGGTGAACCGACAACAGTCCTGGGTGGCCAAGGCTCACTGATGCATGTGAGCAGTGAAGGCTGGCCCGTGTGGTCCGATCCAACAGACCAGTGACTGGAGCTCAAATTGCTGTGAAAGTTGCTGCTGGTTCTGATAGAAAGGGGTCAGAACACACAGTCATGGCGGTTTGTTGTGTGTGGGACCAGTCTGGGTGCCCATGCTGACCCCTGCCCACTGCTGGAAGCGCCAACAATGGACATGGGAGCATCAGAACTGGACCACGGAGCAATGGAAGAAGGTGGTCTGGGCTGATGGATCAGGTTTTCTTCTGCATCACATGGGCGATGTTCTGCTGGGGAACCTTGGGTCCTGCCATCCATGTGGATGTTCCTTTGACACGTAGCAGCTACCTAAGCGTTGTTGCAGACCATGTCCCCCCTTTCATGGAAACGGTATTCCCTGATGGCAGCGGCCTCTTCCAGCAGGATAATGCTCCCTGCCACAAAGCAACAACGGTTCAGGAACGTTTGAGGAACACAACAACCAGGTCAAGGTGTTGACTCGGCCTCCAGGTTCTCAATCAAATCCAGCATCTGTGGGATTTGCTGGACAAAACAGTCCGATCCATGGAGGTGCCACCTCACACCTTCCAGGACTTAAAGGATCTGCTGCTGACATCTCGGTGCTGGATACCACAGCAACACCCTCAGAGGTCTAGTAGAGTCGGATCTTCCATGGGGACCTACACAGCATCAAGCAGTTGGTCATAACGTGACGGCTGATTGGTGGATGATGCACAGCCGCAGTCATTTTCTTCCATGATCACAAATCTGTGTTCCTGAGCCAAATGTATCTTTTTTCTTTCATTGTGAGCGAAAAGTCTGCTGTTGACCTTTCTCCCCTCCACTCTTCCCCTCCCTTCTTCTCTCCTCTGGCTTCCGTCTGCCTCGTTTTCTTGAATAATATCTCGTTCTGTCTTTTCTCTGCTCGGCAGTATTACAGAGCAGACGTGTTCTCTTGTGTTGTTTAACCGCCTCTGGCTTTTTATGCGCGATACACACTTGATTAAGGCTTACTCACACAGATGTATTATGTGCCGCAAATGGCATTATGTTCTAGCGGGAAGTAAATTGGGGCTCTCCACCACATTAGCCTCACTATTAAACTCCACAGTGACCCTCACGATAAGCCGCTTCACTGTAGCCTTGTCGAGGAGTCAATCCTGCCTGTCGTTTTAATCCCGTTCTTTGATTCTGATTGTTGTTGTTCTGCTGGATAACAGCGCCCTCAAACCCCTTCTCGCGCAGGTTGTCCTGCTGAAGAAGACAGTCAAGAATGTGAGAATCCCTCCACAATCTTCCGGGGCTGCATGCGTCTCCTAACTGTGGAGGACCAGCCGGTGGACCTCATAAAGGTGCAGCAAAGACTGCTGGGAAACTACAGCCACCTGCAGATCGACATGTGCGGCATCATTGACAGGTCAGTCCCGCCTAAACCCCGACAGCCTGCTGGATTCCCTGGATAAGCGGCGCGATTCCAACCGCAAAATGTGCTCCGTGTTTTTATTGATCACCTTGAGGGAATATGCTATAATTATGGAGACTGTGTGGCAGGTTTCTCCCCGGGTCGTCTTCTGCCGTGCGTGAGATTCGATTTGAAGTTGATGGATTTGAGTCCACGTGTCCGTTGCATCTCGGGCGCAACGGCAGCCATCGTGGTTTCTTCGCTCTGTTATCTTCATTGGCCCAAAACATCTTGGTTGATCTTAAATCAATCAGAATCGCTGGGGTGCTTCAATTTCCTGCTCTTGTCATGTCCGTGTTAGCTAGATTAAGCCCCCGGTGGCAGGAACAGATGGCAGGCGCGTTCTCCGTGTTCACTAATTGCCTTTGGACATCGGTGGCTGAACACAGATCTAAAGCCAGGGTGATCAGTCAGGAGTTTGTTGTGTTTTTGTATTTTTTTTTTTAAAGGAATTATGTTGTCATTATACATGAATGTACAACCAAATGTCGGGGTTAGAATGGAGGGTTCGGCCTGAGCCGCCGCGGCTGGGCGCGCCGCCACATTGGGCCAACCACGCCATTATAGTGTTGTATTTATGATTGTTTTGTTTTTTTTTTCTTCTCCTCCAACTTTATATGAGACTCAACCTCCCTCAGAAGTGGAGTGAACTACATCCGTTCTTTGATTCCTCGGCAGAGTGATTTATTTGCCGGATGAAGTAGCAGACGCAAACGAGCGCACAAAAAAAAAAAAAAGATTCAAAAGTTTGCGCTCAATCTCACAGTAATTCCATGAAGGAAGGAAGAGTTATTGTTCAACTGCAACCCGATGAGTTGTATGTGATTCAATCGCTGGCAGAAGCTTTTGTTTAAATCGGCATTTCTGTCCGGCTCCTCTCTCCTATCTTACCTGTGTCATGTTTCTTTGCTGCATGATTGGCCGGCACTTTTACATGCAGAAGTGCGGTACACACATTTGTGTATCTAACATATGATTATAATCATGCAACTCCAATCAAAGTGGCTTCAGTCAGACCTATTAACACCATCAGTATTGCCACTAAGATTATGAACACTCTTTAACATCTTATCAGCTGCCTTGAGGTGACTTTGACTTCTACTGAAGACCTTACATTTTCGTTTTTAATGGGATGCATTGATGCCCAACCTTTTATTAAATGTGGGCGTGCAGAGGGCAGAGTAGAGGGTGCACATCTCCAGCTGGACTTTGATTTATGACGGGAACATAATCTGTGTGAGTGTGTGTGTGTGCACGTGTACGCTTTTATAAATCGGATTATTATTTTTTTTGGTGCATGCTATTTGCAGTTCGTATGCACGTTATTTCAAAAGGTGCATCTCCACTTTCTGTTTGCCCGGGGAAAAAAAGAGGGTTTGCTCGCAAAGAAGATTAGCGAGAGCTGAAAAAACGCGTCCAACGAGCGTGCGTCTGCAGCTACACGCCTGCTGTTGCCGCTTTGAGCTGAACGCTAACATTAGCGCTCTAGCCCGCTCGCAGTGCCGCTGCTAACGTGCCTCTAGTAGGTAACGTCAACCTTCCGTTTGCGATCTCGGTTTAGCATATTAGCATGCTGACGTTTGCTGGGCAGCAGTACAAAATGCAGCTGAGGCCGATGGGCATGTTTTTTTCCTCTGCAAATACTTCGTCACAAACCAAAATACTTTGATTTGATACTTGAGGCAGACTTCAGGTTATTTACTTCTGCGTAACTTTTATTTATCATTTGCAACGACGGCCTGGCCAAGAGGCAGCATAAGAGGCAGATACCAGAAAGTTATGACTTAAACAATTTTACACCATAACATACTGAAGAGGATCATGTGTACATTAATTACACTGAGACGATGGCTTCATCCTCTTGGCATCATGACTATGAATGTCCCAGCATGTCTTTAGGGTCGTCACGGCCATGAAATCTTAGTCATCCCTCTTTAAAGTCACGAAATCTCTGCCTGTCTAGTTTTCCGTCTGTCCGTCACATACCTGGAGAAGCGCTCGTCTTGACCTTCACGAGTTCAGCGTTGACGTTAGAGCAATCAGCGGTGGGGGTCGGGACACGTTGACCAGCGCCAGTAGCCAATAGAAAAACACAGCTTGCGCGTTCCCCTCCTCCGCTTTCACAGCCGAGCGCAGTCACCCTGAGCCTGCAGGAGCCGGGCACTTGAAAGACTGAACCTCAACCCAAAAGCACAACAACTCGTGACACATTTGATATCGATAAATTTCTTATAAGCGGGTGAACTGCCGCTCTGCATCAGCGGGCGATTGGAGGTAAACAATGTGTCACCACCACCGTTCCAGGGTCCAGCAGCTGAAACGCCTCACTCACTGTCACCGAAACCCATTTAGACGGCATTTTGTGGCTCTGTGAACTCCGCAAACCAGGCAGGAATCTTCACAGCGGCTACGTCCCGTTAATTTGGACTCCTCCCGTCATCTGGGGCCACGGTGGCGTTGCTGCTCCGCCCGCCCCGTACTGCGCCAGCAGATTTCACTGTTTTCCTTTTAGTTTTTCCTCGTTCCGCTGTTAGAGCCGGTTATTATTTTCGAACAAATCACGGGTCGTCCGCTCTAGCACCCCAGCAATCAGCCCTTTTTAAACAGATGAGTACAAATAATTGCAGTGGTTCAGTTGTCTTCCTCTGTTCATTTTATGCCACTATTGTACTGGTACAAGCCTAATTGTATTTAATAATACAAATGCAGGATATGAAAAAGAAGAGGCGTTTGATTAAACTGCACATTTATACATAAATAAAGGAGGAAGAGGGCGCTGCTAGTTCCCGTTTGCAGCTCAACTTTTCATCCAGCAGCGGCACAACATCTGTGCAGAGCATTGCAACGTAACTAGCATAGCGCGCTAACTGCTGATAGTTGCTACCGCACCAGTGTTGCACTCACCGCGTTGCTTCACGGTGTCGTTTTGGGTTTGGAGCATAACGGCTGACCCACGAGCTGCCAGACCAGCGCTTGCTTCATCTGATCAGCACCTCCTAACTATTTTTTTTTTTTTTTTTTATGGAGACCACAGTCAGTCAGCTGGGAGCTTATTATCGGATGACCGTGATATGCAGCCGATCATCTGGAGCACTCACAATGGACATGTCTGTTTCATCCATTTTTTTTTTCAGATTTAATCAATTTCCACACTTGTAAAAAATAGCAAGCAGTGATGCTCCCTGCTCGTCAAAGGCCGATGCTTTGTTACACCCCCTCGCAGCAGGCTTCCTACTCAGTCCACCACCCACATCAGTATCAGATGCACATGGCATATGACATGCATAACAGGGCTGAAAATATGTTTTAGGAGGACGGAAGGGGAAGTTGGATGTGTCGAAGGAGTCGCGAGTGTAAGCAGTGATCGTTGTTGGGTCCCTTCAGAAAAAGAGCTATAAAAATCATGAGAATATATATTTTTTTTTACACTTTCTAAGCTTAAATAGTTTAATCAGCTTCAGCCCAAATTAGAACTATTTTGTTATTATGCATTCTTTTTTTTATGCCATTTTTGTGATAAGTACCGCCCTCTTTTTTTTTTTTTTTATCAAGAAAAGCACAAAATAAGAATTATAAAGTGCAGAGTGGAATGTTTGGGGTCCCTTGTATATGTCAATAAATTCTAACATTGATTATGATGCATTATTATTTTTTGAGCAGCATAGGTTTATATCAGAAACTCACATTTAGGACACCTGTGTTGGCTCTGCCATCAACTAGTGGTTAAATGTGTGATTTCATGAAAAAATGTAAAAAAAAATTAATTTTCAAATTGAAAAGGTAGTCTAAGGTATCAGTTTATGTGATGTGTAGTTTAAATGGGCGTCGATGGGGACCCGTTTGAGGCGAGGCTCCCACGTGTGCCGTGGACCTGTAACTTTTAAACTGTGGCGGTGTGATGAAAAGTGAGGTTGCAGTTTTTAACCTTGATCCAAACCTACAAGCTTTGGGAAATCTCTTTCCATGAGTATTAACAGAGACAAAAAATATTGACGATTAATAATTAAAAAGTGGCTGAAAGGTCTTCCTCATGTCACATAGGTGCACAAAGGTTCCTCACACTTTGACGCCTGTGACAAGGCTTCGGTATTTGACTCAAATAACCATGATCAGGCAATTCTCTATTAATTGTGTCAGGCCTTTCAGCTTTAATATATTTAATTCTGGAGCCAAATGTCAAGGCCAGCCAACCAACATTTCCATACCAGCCTAGACTCAAATGACAAAGAGCAGTTGAAGGCAGAGGGCATTATTATAAAAGAGAGAATTTCACGGTCGCCACCTCCACATATGACAGCCCGAGAGACAGAAATGATGCAGAACCAGAGACGAGACTGCTCATTTTCTCCGACTTATCAGGACTCATTTCTCGCCATCATCGGTTGGGCCGTGCGCCGCGGGAGCCCCGAATCTTCCTCTCCCGGTGTTACAGTAGAAAGCACACCACAATAAAATGAGTGATTATAACAATTAAAGACGGCCCTCCGGGCGAGCACCGACAGATATGAGACGTTCACAAACACGCCCGAGCACACACCACTCACACATCTTCAGTGGGAGGTTGGGAGTGGGGGGCGGAGGGGGGGGGGGGGGTTGGGTGTAAGCTCCAGTGGGTTTAATTGAATATCTTCCTGCTTATCAGATTATTATTTATTAGAGCACACTCTCCGCAAACATCTGACTGCTCAATGGAATGGAGCAAGAGGAAAATCACAGCTGCGATTGTAGTCGGCTTTGCTCCAGATTGAACCCGGGGTCCACGGTTGAGGGCTACTGGAGACGCATTTTCCTCACGCAGGTCTAACCTCTGCTGATTCGGAGGAGCTTATTACGGCTGCGTTTGTGGGTGTGTGTGGATGCTTCTATAGTAAACCAGTAAACCCCATGCAACGGGGATAACATAGAGGCAACGATGCGTCTAATAGACTTCAACTATCAGTGTTGCTGTCGGGCCGCAGCAGAATCAACAGATTTAATTCGCGTCGCAATCTGTAAGTCCAAAACAGTTCAAGCAACGTGGACAAAAAGTGAAAGTGAATCCATTTATTGGCTGCGGGGGTGTGCGATAATGGGGGAGAAGGCGATGTCACAGAGCTGGAGCACTATTCTCTCCCTACAAACTGGTGCCCTTATTAATATATATATAATTTTATTTTATTTTATATATTATATTGTTTTATTTTTTTATATATTATATTATTTTTTCCATATCGTGCCTGGAGGGCAGACAACAGTTTGAGAAAACGACATAAATAATTAGCATGTAAAGAACCAGGGAAAAAGAAAATATGATAGAGATGGGGTTACTACTGCTTTGGGCTGCGTTCATGCTATTAGGAGTTACTGCAGTCATAGAACATGCATAAATATTCCATGATGAGGGAAGGTTGGGGAAAATGTGATTGGGAATTCTGTCGGTGAATCTTGTATCAGTTGCATCTTGTGTACAGATTCAACGCTCAGACAAGTGCTGTTTTACACTCGACATGTCATCAAATATTATTCATGAATTCACAATTCCTAAAATTCACTGATCGGGTTGACTTCAAAACTGCACAAATAATGTACAAAGTAAATAATAATGTGCTTCCCGAGAGCATCCAGAGGATGTTTCAGGAGTCGATACGAGGAAAAAGCATGTTCAAAAAAAGCAAAGGCAAGAACCAACGTAAAACAAAGAGGCATGACTGTAAAAACGGTAAATGTATGGAATAATTAAGAAAGAGAAATAAAACTATGCAATACACTTAATAGATTTAAAAAATAGATTCAAAAATAGCATCATTAGTACATATAAAACTGAATTATAAGCCAAGGTGCACTTATGAACTACATCGTGACATCTTGAATGCATTCCTGAATGTATTCCTCGCACATATTTGAATATTTCTATTATTTTTACTTTATAACATTGCTAATGTAAACAGGATAGGCAAAATAAGCTGAGGCTTCAGCCTGTACCTTTTCAGTCAATGTACGTTTGTGTATCTCACGTATCTGTTTCTGTTTTGCTTTGTTTTTCTTGTTTTTATCAGACCGAAATAAAATCACTTAACTTAAATAACGAACTTAAATACCCAACACTTTAGATTCAACCGACCAATCATACCACCAGATTTTGGTGGTAGGGGTCAAATGCTTAGGTCACTGTGACCTCAGTCAATATTTTTTTGGCCATAGCTCTCAATGTCACACGCTTACCGTCACAAAAGTTTCTAGATATCCATGGTTTGGGTGGTCCGGGGTCAAAGGTCATCGTGAGATCACATCTCTTCCAGTCTGGTTAACGCAACATTCGGAGGAACGCCCGGAGGATTTTTATTTAAATTTGGCACAAACATCCACTTGGAAGACGAACCGATAAACGATGATGTCTCAATTTCCATGAAATGCTGAAGTGACGACAGTTTTCACACCCAATACATTTAACACAATTACTCCAAAGTCTTCAATATATACAGCAGCATGGTTGGTGAAGGCATACAACCATGATGCAGTAATTCTGACTCCACTCGTTTTTTTAGCTTCTTTCTACCAGTGTTCTGTGGGTTATCAATGAATCACTAATAAACCAATCAGACCTGGAGAAACGATATGTCACACTGCACGCGCACTGTGCCACCACGCACGCCCACAAACACTTCATCTACTAAAGTGTTTCTGTTTCCTAAACTGTTGTAGACAGAGCGTGTGTGACAATAACTCTGGACTCATGTTAAGTCAAGATCACCATGTGTCACCATAACAATCGCCACCATAATACAACAAATGTGAGCCAAAATCGAATGCCATTTAGTAGCCCCAGTAAGATCTGACAGTCTGGATTCGGCGCGTTTGTGAAATGTTGTTGTTGGAGAGATTCCACCAAAAACTCAATTCGCTGAAAACGATTCAATACACCAACACACACGAGGAAATTACAGCAGCGTGCCGCATGTCGGTGTAGGAGAACCTTATTAACAAAGATGAACAGCGGTTGCAAAACTAATATACACGGCACCTGATGAGTAACCGTAGGCATTTATTAAAAGTTGTAAGACTGGAAACAGCCAACGGACCTAATTGGACCAACCTCTGGCGCGTGGTTTGTCACTGTTTCATTGAATTATTTTTCTTTTTTTTTCTTTTTTTTTTTTGCTGTAAAGTCTATTTCTCACCATAATTAGTTGGTTGGGATTCATGCTGCTCAAATTGCAGCGAATCAAGACTCGCAAGTTGTTTTATTATTGAAGGGGGCTTTGGTCAGTTGTGTCACGCTGCAGGTTGGAAAATCTAAAAGATTAACGCTTGCAGATATGAACGCATTTTTTTTTTTTCCAGCTGCTATAATTTTCTAGACATTTATATTTTTGAACTCTTGGAGGTTGCTGGCTTTATCCACATCCTTTTTAGGAATGTTTTTGTTGTGTTTCTCTATTTGTCATCAACCGTATTTCACCATTTTCATCTTTTTTCAAAATAATGTGCCCGTCCTTTAGTTCCCTCTGTCCTTCTCTCTCCTTCTTCATGACTGATGTCATTATGGTTACACAGCAGTATGATTTTTATCTATAAATGGCACTTAGATCTTCAGTGGAGAGCTTCTTCAAACAGCCTGGCAGCCCTTTAGAGGAGCGGCTCAGCTCAATCAGAGAGGATCTGCTGCTCCTCTTAAAACTTTGTCTTTCATGTAGAATGAAAGAAAAAAAAAAAGAGCGAAAGAAAAGTAATGGAATCATTCTTTTGATCTGTCGGAGGAAGATTTAAAGCTGTTTTACATTAAAAGTCCTCAGACACCAGCAAACATTGTTTTTTTTTCAAGCCAACAGTTTAAGATAAGTGCAAAAATTAATATTGAAATGAGATTTGTTGCATTTGAAGTCCTTGTCTGTTCCATGCACTTCCATTTAGCATTGCATTTAGATATATATTGATGGCCCCTAAATAAACATCCTTGAGCTAAAAGCACCAAAAAAAAAAAAAAAAAAAGTGCAGAGCATCAATTAAGAGGAGTTTGACGCTTAATTAAAATTCATTTAGTGAAATGAAATCATCAG
>CAAKHG010042667.1:0-24762 GCA_901007715.1 Dactylopterus volitans | reverse complement strand
ATGGTTGACTGTAGCAGTTTGTTGCTCATCAGCTAGTTCACCAGCTTCTAAATACCAATTCTAGGAGGTCTCACTCTGAAAAAAAAAAAAAAAAAAAAGTGCAGAGCATCAATTAAGAGGAGTTTGACGCTTAATTAAAATTCATTTAGTGAAATGAAATCATCAGTAAAACTGTGTCGCACTTATAGTATATAACTTCAGACTGATGTGACGATTTAGAGTAAAATCTCGTCCTTTTATGCATCTTCCAGAAATGTGCAGCTGAATCAGGTTGCAAAGATCAAGGAGAGCAGAGTTCTCAGCAGGAATACCACAATCAGTTTTGGTTTTGTTTTGTCTGTTTTTTTGCGTTCGTCAGCCATAACATTCTGCCCACTTTATGGTGAAGTGAGTAACACTGATTATCTGGTAACCATGGCGCCTGTCAGTGGGTGGGATATGTTAGGGTATGCAAAGGAACATTTTGTCCTCAGAGTTGATCATTTGGAAGCAGGAAAGACGGGCGAGAGTAAGGATTTGAGCCACTTCGACGAGGGCAAGGTTGAGGCGGCGAGACCATCAGGTCGGAACATCTCCAGAACTGCAGCTCTTGTGGGTTGCTCCTGGTCTGCAGTGGTCAGGACCTATCAAAAGTGGTCCAGGAAGGGAAAAGCAGCGAACTGGCAGCCGGGTCATGGAGGCTCACGGATGCGCATGGGAAGCAAACGTTGGCCTGTGTGGTCCGATCCAACACACCAGCTACTCTTGCGCAAATTGCTGAAAAATTGCTGACCCCTGTCCACTGCCTGCATCGATGAGCACATGAGCATCAGAACTCGAGCATGGAGCAGTGGAGGGAAGGTGGCCTGGTCTGGCGTTTTCTTTTACGTCACGTGGATGGCCGGATGTGTGTGTGTGTGTGTGTGTGTCTGTGTGTGTCACTTACCTGGGGAACACATGGCACCAGGATGCACGGTGGGAAGAAGGCAAGTCGGCGGAGGCGGTGTGATGCTTAGCGCAAAAAAAGGGTTCAGGAATAGTCTGAAGAGCACAACAACCAGTTCGAGGTGTTGACATGGCCTCCAAATTCCCCAGATACAAATCCCAGCGTCTGTGGGATGTGCTGGACAAGTAAGTCCGATCCATGGAGGCTCCTCCTCAATACTTATAGGACTTAAAGGATCTGCTGCTAACATCTCGGTGCCAGATACCCCAGCACACCTGTTGACGGATCAGGTCTGCTTTGACAATAAAAGGGGGACCTACAGAATATTAGGCAGGTGGTCACAATGTTATGGCTGATTGGTGTATATGGTGACACACATCAAATGGCAATGGCGTGAATGGATGGGAGGATCCTGGGAGAGATGGAGGAAAACAGCTCGTCGTCACCCAATTCAGAATTCAGTTTTCCCATTTTCCTCCCATTTTCCTCCCATTTTCCTCCCGTTTTCCTCTCGTCTTCCGACCCCTGCACAGTCAGTATCAACAACGTCACGCTTCCCGCCAGATCGCCGAACCATTTTGGAACTAACACAGTTTGCACTTGACTTCCAACAACGTCTACAGTTGGCTGGGGGAGGATTCTCGGGGTTGTGTTTGCCATTTGACTTAACCATCTCGTGGTGAAGCCAGCAGGAGGTCAGAGGGCTCAAACGGAAACAGAGAAACAGTAAGACGGAAACCTGAGACACATGTTCATCTGAATACGCCCTGAGAGGAGCTCCCACTGTAGTAAATGGCGGCGATTTTCCGCAGTGGCACCTGGTTCTATTTATGATGCAATAAGCATTTGCTCCTGGATCTGGCAGCAGATAACAAGCGCGTCAGCATCAAGTCGCCTCCTCCTCATAACGTCGTTCACGATAAACGAACATAGCAGCGTTGTTGTTTTCTCCCGCAGGTGCTCTCCCAGCCGGTGCGAGCACGGCGGCAGCTGCAGTCAGTCCTGGACCGTCTTCCACTGCAACTGCTCGGCCAGCGGCTACAGCGGAGCGACCTGCCACAGCTGTGAGTCACCCGTCAGCACGGCGCGAAAAAAAAACGACCGCGGGGGGGCCGGGCAGAGAGACCGGAAAAGGGAGATTAGATGTGCGACGGGACGCATGAAATACACATGAGGAGCAAGCCGGGTGTCAAACCTGGAGGGAGTTATTTCCTCCTGCGGAAGTTCGACCCATATGAAGAGTGGGCGATATATTTTTCACCCTTTGTTATTGCCGCCACTTTGTTTCTGGAAAAAAAATAACTTTTTGGGCGTTTTAGTTTTCGCCACGATGCCTCCTGCCGGCGGCCTGCTTGAGCGGGACACCGAGGCCATCACGGCTCTTGATGAGCGCCTTGCGTGATGGTCTCCACCGTCAGTGTTATGCCGCAGTGTGTGTGTGTGTGCGTGCGCGTGTGTGTGTGAGTGAGGAAGATAAGGCGCCGTCAGAGCTTTCATATCACATCTTTGGTTCACAACTTGACTGCTCTTTTTTTTTTCCTCCCACGAGACCTCCGAGTGTGTTTAGAAATAAATCGCTTTCCGACACCTGCATGTGTAATTGCTTGTGTTATTATTATTTTTTTTTATTTTTTTTTGCTTCATCTGAAAATTGAAAGGTTACAGAATTCTAAACCTAATTGTGGTTGATGGTATATTTACTGTACGCTGTGACCGGAGGGCCAGATGCTGAATAAATGAATAATTTCCCTCCAGTTAAATCCGGGAGCCCGGAGGAGGGAAGTTTCTCACACGGTTCACCTCTGGTCTCATATTTATTGCTGATATTTCTGTGAAAACCTCTTTCTAAGCTCATGGAGGGGATGTGATGAATAAAAGGCCTTTGGCTGTAAAGAGGAAGAGATAAACAGGTGAGCGGAGTGTGGGAACCTTTAGATATGGATTTGACTCAAAGGGCCTGACTCTGACTGCACAGGATGCGAGCAATAGAAAGAGGAGAAAGTGATGGCGCCAACGAGGAAGAGGAAGGTCTGATGAAGGTCCGATGAAGCTCCAACTTCATATTTATTGCTTCTCGCATTGCATCGGCCATTTCTGTCCTCTCCAGCTGGGCTTCTCTGCACTTTATGGGACGTTGCTTTGGGAATAAACGCCTCAGGTGATTTCCCTCACTCTGGTCACGTGACTGCGACTCAGCGGCGATGCGCTAACGTGACCGTATTATGACGGCCATAACACAGTCACGGCTGCGTGGATCCGCATCATTTTTTTTTAATCTCCGGCGTGTGTTGGGGCTGATCTCGTTATTTTTTTTTTTTTCCCCTCCCAGCCGTGTATGAGCAGTCCTGCGAGGCGTACAAACACAACGGCAACACGTCGGGACATTATTATGTGGACGTGGACGGCAGCGGGCCAATTAAACCGCAGATGGTTTACTGCAACATGACAGGTGACACACACACACGCACACACACGCGCGCTCCTCCATCCTCCCATCGTCGCTCAGCCTTCGTATGATTTACACATTTGCAAATGAGGATGCTCGGATTTTTCGACACTGCCTCCATCCTCCCCCGTCGTCAGTCTTCCTGACTCATGTCAATCACATAAACATGAATAATGGTGACACTACGTCATATCATTTTCATACCCTCATGAATTTAAGTGATATATCTATTCTTTTTTTTTTTTATAGTCTGTCACTCTGTCTTAGACTGCCATTCGAGTTCAAACTGTTTGGCTCATTTATTCCTGCAGGTCTGCCTTACAGAGCACATGCTCCTTTGTGGCCCTCTTAAAAAGGAAAGGATGAATTAATTGGAGCAGTCGTTAATAACAGCAGGTAAACAAGATAAGGCCAAACCCGAGCCATTAATGGGCAGATAAATGAGGATTATGGGCAGAGAGTGGTTTATTATTTGCTTTATGCATGACGTGAGAAGATAAATGCCACCATTTGGTTAGTAAATATGCGGCTGGAATCAGATGATCACTTCACCGCGGTAAAGTATTGATCGTCGTGCCTTTCCGAGTCCGACGCAGGTGATATAAAGCGAAGAGACCAAAAATTAATAAAAGAAAAAGTAGTGGACACAGCAGCAGCTGCAAGGCTACACGCTGCCTGAAATGTAATGATTCAATTGCCCTCATGTGTTGCGTTCAAGGGTTGTCGCATAAATACGAAATTCTGGCAATGAACTGGACAGGCTTTGTTTTTTTTTAATCTCATATTTGCACTTAAAGAAATTGAAAATGTACTATCACGTCGGGCAGCGCAGCACAACATCACCTCATCCCAAACTTCATGTTGCATGTTTTTCATAAAACCCTGACCCGGCTTGCGGGGTACTGACGCACCCCGTTGGGTTCGGGTAAGGTTTTCACTATTTGTATCTCATTTGTTTAGTCCAGATAACAACTGAAATGTAAAACCTACTACAAAAGATGTTAGTATTTCTCTCTGGGTATTGTCTCATATTTATATTTGGAATTTTATTTGAACACAAAGGTCGTTAGTCAGCTTCAGAGGGTCTGGTAGGTGTCGTTTTTGGGGGGGCTCCTCCCATTCTTTGAGTCCTTGTGCTATGCTAGCCGTTGGTCTCAAGCCATGTGGGCCAGATTATTGAAAATCGGTAGATTATGGCCACTGCTGACGAGACGAGCGCACAAGAGAAAACATATGAGACATGAGAACATGCAAAGAAATGATCGCAGTACTCAGCGTTTATGTGTGTCTGCGCCCTCACCAGAGGAGAACACGTGGATGGTGATCCAGCACAACAACACGGAGCTGACCCGGGTCCGGCCCTCCCCCGGAGGGCACCTGCACTCGGTCCACTTCGACTACTCGACCGAGGAGGAGCAGCTGCTGACCGTGATCGGCCAGTCGGAACGCTGCGAGCAGGAGCTGTCCTACCACTGCGTGAGGTCCCGCCTCCTCAACACTCCCGGTGCGTGGCGTTCGCTTGTCCAGAGCAGTGCCGCCCGCGGCGTCACGCGTCTCCATCTCCAGAGCTGCCGGGTGAAGTGAGAACAGATGCAGAAATGTCGCTCTGCCACATTCCCGGAACAAATGTGGAAACGAGTGACTTGAAGGGGAATAGTTTAACATTTTTACGGTGCCGAGCAGATTTTGCAGATCAGTAGCCTCTTTCGTCTGTAAGTATGACGCCACAGCCAGGAGTCACTTAGCTTAGCCTTTAGCTTAGCCTTAGCTTAGCAAGAGAAGTGGAAACAGGGAAAGGCTTGGATCCACAAAATAGTCCAGGAAGTAAACCGTTTCGAGGGGCTGGTAGGTGGATTTTATTGGGACATTTTAGCGATGAGTTCTGTTTCTGGTGTTGATGCCAAGCTAAGTAGGGTTAGGGTTAGGTTAGGTTAGGGTAAGGGTTAGGGTTAGGGTTAGTAGTAGTTACTAGTGTTGATGCCAAGCTAAGTCAACCTGCGCTAGATTTACACTGAATGCACTTGTGCTCACTGGCCACTTTATTAGCCAGCAAGGGGACGCCTAATGAAGGGTGGTCTGCCGCTGTGGCCCATCAGCTTCAAGGTTGGAGGTGTTGTGTGTTCAGAGATGCTCTTCTGCAGAGCTCGGTTGTAACGATGGTTCATTGATTAACTGTCGTCTTTCTATCATCCGGAACCAGTCTGGCCATTCTCCTCTGACCTCTGACCTCTGGTATCAGCAAGGCATCTTCTCCCAGAGAGCTGACCATCACTGGGTATCTCCTCTTTGTGGGACCATCCTCTGTAAACCCCAGAGATGGTTGTGTGTGAGAACCCCAGCAGTTCAGCCGCTGCTGACACCTTCAGAGACACTTAAACCACCTTTCTTCTCCGTCCTGATGCTGGTTGGAACTTCAGCAGATCTTGCTGCCATGTGCCTGGCTGATTAGACACTCGCATGAACGTTGAACAGGTCTGCCAGTGAGTTGTATTTGGAAATGGGGTTGAGAGGTTTCCACGGTGACTATTCCTTTAAGCTCCCTCCCTGAACATGAGCCGAGCTCTTCGGTTGGCTGATCATCGCCGCTGTCAGTCAAGAAAACAACACAAGTCCCGGCAACTTTTATCCTCCACTGTGCTGTGCTCACTTCGTGTAGATTAATCTTGTCATTACTTTTTCGCATTCGGAGGTCAACTCTTGTCACTGAATGACTTGAGCAAACTCCTGTGAATCTAAATTGAATTTTTATTTTGATTGCGATTATACTTTTATCATTCAAAAGTAGATCAGACTTCATTTAATCTCATCTCAATTTAATCCTTCTAATCTTTTAATCCTGTTTAAGCTTTTTCTTGGGGGTAGCACTTAAGCATTTTATTTCTGCCCTTTTCTCCACTTTCCCCTCAAAGTCCCTATTTACATAAGAAAAGACTTGCTCTTAATTGACTTGTTTGGTTAAATAAAAGTTAATGAAAGCTGAGCTGAGGAGGCTGTGCCTAATGCTGCCCTACACAGTCTATTCTCTTTTTTTTTAAATGTATTTATTCTCTTTATTTATTGATTTATTCTCCACAAAAACAAAATCGTTACACCCCTTTGTTCCAGACTTATTGATGTTGCACAGATTTTCTCCTCTTCTGCAAATATAGACTGAATCGTTTAGGATCTCATCCTTTCTGACGCAGCCTTTTCTTTGCTAATGATGTTTTTTTTTTTCTTCTCGCGTCTGTGTTGACTCAGAGGTGGTAAAACTTTGAAAGTGAGTAAGAGTCTTGTCACCAAGGCGCATTGGATTGGTCGTAATGGATGCAGCAATTAAGTCACCGCGCCGTCCCTTCCAGCGCTGTTGAGAACCTTTCAGGGTTCTGCGTGCCGTGCAGTTCTCCACGGAAACGCCAGGGGGCAGAACTGCGCGACCGCAGCGTTCGTCGGCTGTTTAGCTTTTACGCTTCCTGCCAATTAGATGCTGAAAATGATGTAATTAAAGCCGACCAATCACTGCCCCCATGCCGCAAGGTTTGAATTTTTGTGGAGGTGCACGTCAAGCGATGCCGGCGGGTTTGGAGGGGGAGGAGTCAGACGGCGTCTCGCACGCCCGTCACCTCGAAGCAGAAGCATAGACCCCAAGCTCTACACTTTTGGAGTGTGTATGCTTAACAGGGTAACACATTTAGGACACTTTTGCTAACAGCGTTACAGCTTTTATTTTTGCGTCCATGACAGAATCCAATTAAACTGTTGATGTATGATATATATGATTAACAAATAACATTTTACCGCTAGTGAAGAATAGTTTTGATGCACAGACTGAAAGCCTGACTCCTTATAGCAGCTTATCTCAGTGAGCCGGGGAAATCCGGTAATGAAGGCTCAGATTGGCCAGTTTTGGCAGTTTATCGGCGCATTGCCGCCACTTTCTGGCTCTGGTAATGCATAACTTCCACGTTACGTTAAATGCTGATTAATTTCGTAACTTAATGAGCAGGGCGACAAGGTGGCGTGGTTCCCGGCCTGGCAACTTTCTGTGTTTGCCTGCTCTCCCCGTGTCTGCGTGGGTTCTCTCCGGGTGCTCCGGCTTCCTCCCACCTTCCAAAAGCATGCTGAGGTTAATTGGCTACTCTAAACTGGCCGTTAGGTGTGTGTGCGAGTGGTCGTCTGTCCTTCATGTGGCCCTGCGATGAGCTGGCGACTCGTCCAGGGTCGTCCCCCGCCGCTCGACCCTTTGTCAGCTGGGATCGGCTCCAGCACCACCAAACAGAATAAGCGGAAGACGATGAGATGAGACTTAATGAGCATTCAAACTGTTGAGAAACATCAGCATTCTCTGATGGACATCAGTCAGACGTCGGCTGTGGTGCAGACTGAAATTCTGTGTGTTGCCATGAGCTGTAACACACTGCAGACAAGCATGGTCCCTGGCAGATGAATCCTAATGAATTTTTTTTTTTCCCCATTAGATCATCATTTTGGAACAGTTACGCATGTGCCCCGCGGGATGAATTGAGATTAGTTTAGTATCGCTCAGTGTTTGGTCTTCTGCCCACGACAGGTCACATTTTCAATTCCTCCAATTCATTTGCCCTTTTATGATGGATAATCGCGTTCCAGTCGGGCTCGGCTGCACTCTGTGTCAAGTGCAAAAGCGAGGCGGGGCAATTTGTTTTGTCGCTGAGATGGAGAACGCGCCAGCCGCCGCACCTGCGACGCGACTGCCGCTCCGCCATCATCGCGCAGCCCAAAGCACTCGCCAGGTCTTGCTAACCGATCATATCATGTGCGTTTGAGCCGCCCGTTCAGGGTCTGAAACTGTCAAACGATTCGATGAATCAATCGGATTAAACTTTGATCGTCGAATGAAAGCAGCGAGTCTTTTATCAAACGCTTTTCTGTCGTCGGGTGGTTGTTCACTGATTGCAAGGACACGTCCTTAACGTTTGTATTTCATGTGCAACTGCAAAGACTGTATATAAGAGAGAGGTTCAAAGGGAGCATGAAAGCAGAGGCTATCAGTGGTGAAGCTTTCTTGTGCTTTTTTTTCTTTTTTTTTCAAGAGAAGGCTAATGCAGTGATGGATAAAAGTAGTGAGGTTGGTAGAAAAGGATGAATGGGTAGAGAAATTGCAGTTCCACTTTCCTCTCCGGGAAAATAAAGAAGTGCTGACTCAGGAGAGGCCTTTCCAGACTCCTTCGCTCAGTCTTCTCCACCTGTGCACGCTCTCGATCTGGAATGCATTTGTCACTGTATGCTGTTAGCGCTCACCATCCCAAAACAATATATGCAGCGTAAAGGAAGGAGATGGCAGCCGCCCCTCTTGTTTCACGGTCGGAGGCCGAGAGATGTAACTCTCTGCGCGGCTTCCTGTCCTCACAGCTCGGCTCCTCTAAATGAGACGCTGGTGAAAACGGATGAGGGAGCTCTAATTTGCACCTATTAGTAATGTTGACAGGCTAATTTCGACTAAATAGGCTGTGGAATTCTGGCGTTTTTAACCTGGGCCCTGTTTTCCCATCAATGTGGGTCAAAATAAGAATTTAAAAGGAGCCACAGTCATCCAGTCCATTCAGTAAGAACGCTGTGACCCTCAACCCTCAACCTCAACCAAGCGGGCCAGCGTATTCGCCTGTTTTCTCGTTTAAAATGCCTTTCAGTGTCCATAATTTGTGCAGCCCAGAGTCAAGGTTAGACCGTGTCACTGGCAGGCTCGTATTATTCCTAAGTGGGTCTGATTATGGAACCGTGTGTACCGATGTGAGTCAGCACGCGAGCTAACAGCATTAAACCGAGCTCACCCGGTCTGCACCCGGCAGGTCACCGCAGCGAACCCGCCCGCGCCTTTCCAGCACCCATCAGCAGAGCTCTTGCGAGGGAGATGGCCATGACTAGGCCCAGCGTCTCATCCGTGTGGTCAGGAGGAGCGTCCCCGCATGACGCCAGCAAAGCGAATTATGAAACGGTCCCATCCACATATGGGTCAAGTGGGGGTCACGAAAAACAGACCCAAATAAAAGCTCTTTTAGAGGAACCGCGGTGAGTCATGTTGAGCTGAATGTGACTGTGTGTGTGTTTCAGAGGGCTCTCCTCTCAGCTGGTGGATCGGTGGTCCCGGCACCGGCAGTGTCCAGACTTACTGGGGCGGAGCTCAGCCGGGTAGCCAGCAGTGCGCCTGCGGCCTGCAGGGCGACTGCGTGGACCCGCAACACTACTGCAACTGCGACGCCGACCGCCTGGACTGGTACGGAACCTCATCGATGCCAGGACGCGCTCGCTAAGTCGCGAATCGTCAGACGTTAGTGCTCGCAGGCGGACTCACGCCAGCCGTCACGCGGCTGTCACAGGGGTGTCAGCGCCACTCGATGGCGGCTTAGATCAAATCCGGCATGTCTGGTGGAGGCACACCACACGCACGCGCGCGCGCACACACTCTTCCTGCGACCGTGCCTTCGACTGTGATAAGGTTAAGTGGTGCGGTGCGGTGCCAGCTTGTTTTTCTTGGATGCAGAGCAAGCGGTAAATAGAGTTAAGGCTCGTCCAGGCACATCAGAAA
Source organism: Dactylopterus volitans (assembly GCA_901007715.1). Lineage (NCBI taxonomy): Eukaryota > Metazoa > Chordata > Actinopteri > Syngnathiformes > Dactylopteridae > Dactylopterus > Dactylopterus volitans. The sequence goes on along the minus strand of CAAKHG010042667.1, from coordinate 14,847 downwards.
TCAAGTGCTAAAAGCCGTTCCGAACGGCTGCACTCTGAGGCGGATTGAAATGCCAGCCGTCGTGGGTCTAACTCCGCGAGAATAACAGCGCGCGCCCTCGCTGTCTCTCCTGGAGGGCGCTCGTAGCTCTGCGCCCCGCCGTCGATTTGAAAAGTGACAGAAATAATTGTGCCAGGGCTGAAGAAGGGCAGCAAGAACGAGAGCGAAGCAGAGTGAAGCGACTGACCGTCCCGACGGTCGGCCCCGCCTAGAAAAACGCAGCTGGTATTTCAACTGCAGGCGGCACCCGCGATGATGCGAACGTGACGGAGGAGAGAAACGCGGCGCAGTGGTTTTGATCCATCAGCGACTGAGTAAATCAGGATTTAAGAGTAGCTGTGCATCGTCCTTAAGCTCCAAAGAGCTGGGGCATGCCAACCGGTGGTTGAATATGTCATTTCAATGAAAAATGTCAAAAAATTCAATCTTCAACCCACAGGCTCAGATTGAAAAGATAGTCACCTGATGTATCACCTCATGTGAGGGCCAAATTGGAGTATATCAAAAAAAAAAGTGGTTTGAATGGGCGTCAATGGGGACCCGGCTGGGCCGAGGCTCCTATGTGTGCAGCGTACTTGTAACTCTAAAGCTGTGAAGGTGTGGCGAGGAGTGAGGCTGCAGTTTTTAACCTCGATCCAAACCATTAGCTTCTGAAAGATGTCGTGCCATTTGCATTAACTGAGGCAAAAATAATGACGATTAAAAATTAAAAAGTGGCTGAAAGACCCAAATTGGTTCCCGGGGTCCCCGGAGGGTTTTAATAGTACAGTTCAATTAATCAAGACTTCTTTCTTTGAAAAAATAAACCTTTCAGAGAATTCAATGAGCACCTGTTGTCCAGTTGCGTGTTCCGTTACAGTGAGAGTTGTTGTTACCCAACAATCATGTCGATGGAGCGGGGCGACTTTGTTCACCTGCCTCATGCTCCTCCAGCTCCATGTTGCATGTCAGCTGTGTTTGCCAAAGAGGTTTTAAGAAATAAAGGCCCTACTGTGAGACTGGTGCCAACATCAAGGTCTGGACTCCACTAGACCTCTGAAGGTGTTGCTGTGGCATCTGGCACCAAGATGTTAGCGACAGATCCTTGAAGTCCTGGAAGTTGCAAGTTGGGGCCTCCATGGATCGGACATGTTTGTCCAGCACATCCCACAAATGCTCGATCGGACTGAGATCCGGGGTACTAGGAGGTCAAGCCAACATCTTAAACTGGTTGCTGTGTTCCTCAAACATTCCTGAAGCATCGTTGCTTTGTGGCCGGGAGCATTATCCTGCTGGAAGAGGCCGCTGCCATCAGGGAATACCGTTTCCATGAGAGGGTACTGTATGTTAAAGTAACATCCACATGAATGGCAGGACCCAAGGTTCCCCAGCAGAACATTACCCACGTGATGTAAAGGAAATTGTGATTCACCAGACCAGGCCACCTTCTTCCACTGCTCCGTTGGTCCAGTTCTGATGCTCACGTGTCCATTTTTTGGTCCCACACACAACAAACTGCCATGACTGTGTGCTCTGACTCCTTTCTATCAGAACCGGCATCAGCTTCAGCAAATTGAGCTGCATATTGGTTGGATGGGACCACACAGGCCAGCCTGTGCTTCTCACATGCGTCCATGAGCCTCGGCCGCCCATGATCCCGTCACCAGTTCACTGCTTTTCCTTCCTTGGACCACTTTTGATCGGTCCTGACCTCTGCAGACCAGGAACACCCCACAAGAGCTGCAGCTCTGGAGGTGCTCTGACCCAGTCGTCCAGCCAGCCGTGTCACTCAGATTCTTACGCTTGACCATTTTTCCTGCTTCTAACACATCAACGTTGAGCCCAGAATGTTCACTTGCCCGCTGACATGTGCCATGGTAACGAGATAATTAATTTGAAGTATTATTCACTTCAGCTGTCAGTGGTCATAATGTTATGGCTGATCGGTGCACGCCGCACGAAAAACAGAGCCCACTCGCAGCAGCGCTGCCGTCTCTGAGGCGTCTGATTTAGGTGTTTCAAACTCATTTTCGCACTTCCACGTGTTTAAGCGCGGAGAAGAGGTGTGAGGGTGAGAGCGCCGCCAGTCACCTGCAGCTCGCGATGGAACTGCTGGATGTGTTTGCCTCCGACATCTGATTCGTAATCCTGGAGCGACTGCATGTCAGCACTGTGATCAGAGGGCCATCGGCTGCACCGGCATCGCGTTGCCTTATTCCGATTCATCAAACGCGTGTTCGGCTCAGGTTCAAACACATGACAAGAAACGACAAAAGCTACGGATCCGATAACGTTCTCATCGTTGTTCTCTTTGTTTGCTTCTCATTGTTTCTCACCAGTCTCCTTTTCCCTTCACCCACTTTTTCCTCCTCCACCTTCTTCCTATTAAACCTGCTCTCATTCTTTAGCTCTTGTTCTTCATCTCATCCTTTGTTTTCCTTTCATTCTCTCAGTCTTACGCTCCTCGGTTCCTCCTTTTCTTCTTCATCTTGTCTTGCTTTCCTTTTTTTCCCCTTCTCATTCCTATCTTTTCTTCTTCCTTTTTTACTCTCATCTCCTCATCTCCTCATCTTTTCCTGTTTCATCACCACTTTGTTGATCCCCTTCTTCTTCTTCTTGATCATCGACTTCTTCTTCTTCTTGTTCTTCACTTCTCTCTCCCTTCCTCCTCCAGGACTGAAGACTCTGGCCTGATAAGCCATAAAGAGAGCCTCCCCGTCAGGTCTCTGCTTCTGGGTGACATCCAGAGGCCGGGGTCAGAGGCCGCCTATAGGGTGGGACCTCTCCGTTGCCATGGAGACAGTAAGTCTTTTTCAATGTCATATTTGCTGGCAGTCGCATTGAAAAAAAAAAAAAAAACCTAACTGCCAATGCAGTCTGAAATCATTATTTCATAAATGAATCAAAAATTAGGAACCCGCGCGTGGGAGCTGCGAGACGCCTCCTCTGGCAGGTAACGCAGCTCGCAAAGCCAACGAAAAGTCTCAGCCTCACACGCGAGATTTCCTCCACTCTTCCTCCGCTGATATGACCCATGCAGGATACCAGATTTGATTCCAGTTGCCAATTACGCATCGGGCCAATTCCGTGGGTTGGATAAAGTCTTGCAACATCTTGTACCTAATTATCATGGGCTGAGCCGCCGTGCCGAGGTGCCCTCCCTTTTGAAACGATTCCACCTTAATTGTGGCTACAGCCTATTTGTATCCATGCAAATCCAAACATTGTGTATGTTGGCCGAGCGGGTTTGTTTGGTTCATGATTTCCGATTAAAGATCTTGACGGTGTGTTTTGTGTTTCCCAGAGAGCTTTTGGAACGCCGCATTTTTCGACAAGGAGACGTCCTACCTCCATTTCCCAACCTTCCACGGAGAGCTTAGTGCGGATATCTCCTTCCTGTTCAAAACCACCGCCTCCTCCGGTGTGTTCCTGGAGAACCTGGGCATCAAAGATTTCATCCGGATCGAACTGAGCTGTGAGTAAAAGCCAGGGGCGAAGATTTAATCCGGATTAGAGGGATGTGTCAGTGAGACCTGGGAGCCAAAGCCTTAGAGTGGATCTACGTAAAACCCCGAGGTTCAGGCTCGCGCTGCATGAAACCTCCCCGGAGGGGAAATTATTTGTTTTGGCTTGAACTCGTCTCGACTTCACTGTTAATTCTAAAAGACGGGACATGCGAGCTATACCAAAGGCGAGGCTGACGTAAGGTGTTGAAACACGGAAGTTAAAAGTGCATTATGGCCTTAAAGAGTGCGCATTATGCTAAGATTACCTCTGACTAAAGCAAGGCACCAAAGCCCCCTTCAAACTAACCAAAATACCCACCAACATCCGGCGCTTGCCTTCAGTGAGAAAAGCTACAATCGGCGTTCACTCTCGGGTCCAAGTGGCTCGACCGCAGTCACAGCTGCTCACCGGCTCCGCCTCCAATCAGCAGTGACGTATAATAGTCGAGCAACGTCTGTGCGTCTTAGCTTTGCTCCGCTAACTCAGCTTTAATCTCCCATCGGTAACTTCTTGGTCGTCACAGCCAAAAATGCCAAGCTTTGGTGACATCACCATGGTGCCAAACGTGCCATGCGCCAGAAGAAGAAGAAAAAAACAAAAACAACCTCTGTCATTTGTCAATTTTCAGGCTTACTTGTGTTTACAAAATCATGCTAAATTAGGTGTGAAAAGGGTATAAAACTCACTTTTACATATCTTTATTCTGCACTCATTTGAGACTTTCTGCAGGTCAGCATCCTGCTGCCCGAGTCTTAGAAGAGAAGATCAAATTTATTTATGGTATGAGCAGTGAAGTGGATTTAAAAATGAGAAATTAGAGCCTTCCAGGGATGTTTCACAGAAATTCCCTTTGTTTTGCTCATAGTTTCTCCCGGTGCATTATGGGAGCTTCAGATGGTGCATAAAACAAACCCTAATGTGGTGAAGTGGAAATGGAAAATGCGATAAGAGAGAATTCACAGCACGGAGCTTGCATCTCTTATCATTATGTTTCCAATCTTTTCACACTGGCGTTATTAATAAATTTACCATTTTCAAACTGCATTGTAAATAACTTAAGTTTGCACTTCAGCCTTCCCATGTGAATGTGCTGCAATAAACAGCCGCAGTCGTGTGAAATGGTCCCTCTTCCTTGGTTCTCTGTGAACTAATGTGCCTCTTTCTTTTGCAAGCTCATTTTCATTTTCCACCATTTCTTTTTCACCCCTCCCAGAGTCCTTTGCTCTGAATTTAAATTTGATACCCCGACAGCCGCCCCCGTCATCCGTTTGCACCTCATCTTCGCTGTTGTCCTCATCGCCACGTCTAATAACCTGTGGCACAAACCGCGCTGGCGATTAATCGAGGCGGCATCTAACATACATTAGTGCCTAAAGATGGAGGTGGAAGCTCCGTGCGTGCGCATACAATTTCACAATGATTGATTTTTTTTTCCAACGGACGACCCATTATTATACAAAGCTTTATAAATCAAAGCTTTATACATCTGAGAAGAATGCGTGTGCACATTTCTGCCCTCAAACAAACGCGGTTTCAGCTGTGAGTTTTATGGATCGGGCCCCAGGTTTCCGTCTCCATTGCTTGGACGGTATTGTCGTTGCCCGTGTGTGTGTGTGTGTGTGTGTGTCATTTGGACTGTGATAACAAAGCAAGTTTTTGGGTTGTTTTGTTTTTGGTAGTTGTAGTGTAGTTGTTTGCTTTTTGAGGCTCTTTGAGCAGCTCGTCGCAACACCGGTTTGCTGTTTTTCTTTTTTTTCCCGGAGACGGGATCTGAGGGCACACGAGGACCGCAACGCAGGGACGCCGCCGCACCGGCAGCACCTCCCCTCGGGGGAAATCATCGCCGGCGTGGCCGTCCCCGCTCCGGCTGCCGCCGCTCAGCGGGCGGCTGTCTCAGATCAGAAGTTGCCGCGGGAGGCCGGGAGATTGTTCGAGGCAGGGAGATAACTTTTCCCTCAAAAAACACGAGCGTCGAGAGTTTGTTTCAGAGGCTTGAAGTGGACGCAGCAGCAACGTAGTGACATTTTTTGGTAATTCCCCCTGGACTCATAACAACCAGGATGAATCCACTGACACTGTGACATCATTCACTGGTTTCTGTGAGGACGTCTGTGTCCCTCTCCGCTCCAGGAAGACCTATAACAACGATGAGTTCTTGGTTCTCCCCTCAGCTTTAAGCGGCCAAGGAAGGAGAAGGAGGCGGCCAGGTGGCAAGGTCGGAACTGTGAGCTGTTCAAACAAGCCAAGTACAGACTTGCTAAGGCAGTGAAAGAGGCTAAACATCGTTATGCAGAGAGGCCGCAGCAACAGCTGTCTCATGGCAACCCCTCCTTCGTCTGGAAAGGCCTGAAGAAAAATCACCAACTACAGACCCAAGTCCCCACCAACGCCTGACAGTCTCTCCCTTGCCAACAAGCAAGGTCACAACCACTGCTGCCCCTCCCAGCCTGCCCACCACCCCCACAGCCCCTCTTCTCTGTAACCGAGGGGCAAGTGAGGCCCGGACTCTGTCTCACCGTCCGCCCTGAGGCGCTGCGCCGACCAGCTAGCCCCGGCGTTTACTCACATCTTTGACACCTCATTGGAGCCGTGCCGCGTCCCAGCGTGCTTCAAGGCTGCGACCATCATCCCCATCTCCAAGAAGGCCAAGGTTTCGGGTCTGAATGACTACAGACCCGCCGCTCTGACCTCGGTGGCCATGAAGGCGATGTAGCGCCTGGTCCCGGCCCATCTGAAGTCCATCACCGATCCTGCACTGGATCCCCTGCAGTTGGCCTATAGAGCCAGCAGATCTTGAACTTGGCTCTGCATTATGTCTTACAACACCTGGACATTTCAGCAAACTACACCAGGATCCTGTTCGTGGACTTCAGCTCGGCATGTAACACAATCCTCCCCCACATCCTGGCGCGCCAGCTATCCCTGCTGCAGGTGCCGGTCTCCACATGCAAGTGGATAACTGACTTCCTCACCAACAGGTCCCAGCGGGTGAAGCTGGGGTCGTGTATATCCAGCTCCAGGTCCACCAACACTGGTTCCCCACAGGGCTGCGTCCTTCCCCCGGCCCTGTTCACACTCTACACCAACAGCTGCACCTCTCTTGACTCGTCAGTCAAGCTCCTGAAGTTCGTATCCAGGGGGGATGAGTCTGTCTACAGGAGGGAGATCGAGCGGTTGCAGAGCTGGAATAACCTAGAGCTCGGTGCTCTGAAGACAGTGGAGATGGTGGTTGATTTTCAGGAGGAATGCAGCTCCGCCCCCTCCCCTCATGTTCAGGGACACTAGAGTGGTCACTGTGGAGTCCTGCTGCTTCCTGGGGCAGACCATCTCCCGTGACCTGAACTCCTTGGCCCTCTTGAAGAAGGCCCACAAGCGGCTGTTTTTCCTGCGTCAGCTGAAAAGATTTCAGGCTGCTCAGGTCAATTCAAATCCGGTTCTACACCGCCATCAGTGAATCCGTCATCGAGCAGTCAGTCATCACATGGTTCCCCGCGGCAGCAGCCAAGGACAAGGCCGAGCTGCGGCGGGTGATCCGCTCGGCTGAGGGGTTGATTGGCACCTCTCTTCCCCCTTGAGTCCCTCCACAACACCAGGGCTTTGGGGAGAGCAAGAAAAATCATGGAGGACCCCTCACACCCAGGGTTTGCCCTCTTCCACATGCTCCCTTCCGGAAGAAGGCTTTCGACGCCCAAGAACTATAAAAACCCGGCACCGCCTGAGCTTTTTTCCCTACAGCTGCTAGGCGATTCAATCATAGCTCAATATCCCACCTGGACTGAATGCACTGATGCACTGTTTGCACGTTATTGTTTAACCACTGCACCTTACTGTCTCCTGTTGTCCTGTCTTGCCATGTTTTTGTGTGTTTTGTCACCACACTCATACAGAAATGGCGGTAAAGAATTCCTATTGTGATTTACACTATATGGCAATAAATCTGACCTTGAGACCTTGAGGACTGATTCCACTGGAGTTTCTCAAATGAGCTTTTACCAAATGCATATTTTTTTTTTCCATTTGCTCAGCAAGGTCTGACTGTCTCTCTGTGTGTGTTATGTGTGTGTTATGTGTGTATGCATCACATGTATCAACTGTACCTCAGTCACACCTCGAAAATCGTTCGGCTTCGGATTCAAGAATTATTTAAAGGATTTCTCACCAATGGGCAGAGACGACACGGCGTGATATTGTCATAATTCTAATTGATCTCAAGTGCAAATAAATTAATTGCAAGGCTGCTTGCCAATATCCCTAAAAAAACTAATAAATTACCCTGAAGTTCTAGTCCAATTTCCGCAAGAGATTCCAGTTCACAGGACACAAACAATCACCATTTTTCACATTAGATCCCATAAAAATAACGTATTTCTAACTCGAAACATAAAATGCATGTATTTCAATATAGAATATGAAATTGGATGCAACATTATTAATAAATTTCACTAGAATTCTTTCACAGTTTGTCACTACACAGCGCCTCAGTTTGGTGGAGCCAAATGAAAAACAACCGCATCCAGGCGGGGCATCGTCTCGTGAAAGACTGTACTTTACGTTTAAAAGCAGGCTCCTCCCCTTTTTATTTCTCATGCTGACTCCGCCTTCTGGTCCCTCTCCCCCACCAGCCTCCACCCAGGTGGTTTTCTCCTTCGACGTGGGCAACGGTCCGCTGGAGGCCCGCGTGGAGTCAAGCGCCCCGCTGAACGACAACCGCTGGCACCGGGTCCGGGCCGAGCGCAACGTGAAGGAGGCCTCGCTCAGACTGGATGAGCTTCCCGCCGCCGCGCTGGAGGCGCCTGCCGACGGACACTTCCACCTGCAGCTCAACAGCCAGCTCTTCATAGGTGAGGAGGAGGAGGAGGAGGCGGAGGCTGGTGCGAGGGTGCGGCGGTGAACCCTGAGGGAGTCGCTCGGTAGGAGGTCTGCTGGCGGCTTAGACATGTTCCTCGTTGTTTCTGCCTTTTTTGGGGGCTCTGAGAGGAGTCAGCTGACGTAGCCCTCTTGTCCTCAAACATGACGCGTTGATAGAGACTTCTGCAACCTGCACTGGGAGCTCTGCGAGCAAAAAGGTTCAAAAGCAAAGTTAAAAGAGTCAGACGTCCGCGAGAACCCGCATAAATCAACGCTCGGTGAGGCGCGACGACTTAACGGGGATTTCGTGTTCTGCGCGTGGACATTGGCGTTTAATCGCGATGACTGATGACGTCAGGAGGGCCGATGGGTGAACTCACCCATCGCAGTTAAACCAGCGGCTGCGTATGGAACAACCGCGGTCCTGTAGTTGTTTCGCGTAAGTTTCGGAAGTTCGGATGTGATTTGAAGTCACGAGCTGCAGAATCATCAATCTGGGAAGTCGACCTGGGAAACTGAACCTCAAACAGTCGGGAAAAGAGTAAAAAGAAAACTGTAAAACGTGTCGTTAGTTGCTCTTCTTTCAATAACCAAAATAAGCTCAGACTCAGATAGAAGGCTGATTGGTCCACGGGGGTTTTCGGGCGCAGGCGCCTCCTGCAAAAATATCAGCCAGTCATGATCTCACGAGGACGCAGGTGTGTCTCCTGGCCAGCTTGACTGCTCCAAGTTCAGGTTACAGCAGTTACCTAAACTGAATGTCTCAAGCTCGTGATTATCGAACCATTATTGGACCGTTTAGCACAAAGACGGCGGCTTCCTTAACTAGATTGGAAAAAGAACTGTGATTATGATTAAAGGACCCTGCACTTCTAGTGATATATACACAAAATGGGTATGTTAGACTCTAATTAATGAGGTTCAAAAGCAATTCAGTGCTGCTTCATTCATAAAATCCCCAAAATACGAATATGGGGCTTTGACATGGCTGGTGGGTGGTGGGTGGTACAGCAGCATGACTCCTGCTGTCTGATGAGTACTGAGGACATAAACTCCACATTTCTACCGTTCACGCCTACCAGCTCGTCATCCTCCAGGCATCACGGCAGCACAGTCAGCAGCTCTGACCTCTCTCACTGGCTAATAATCCCATAAACTGGCTAACTGCCATCAGCGGCGTTTTTGGACGCCGGAGCTCCGAGTTGATGGTTTTTCGAACAGCAAATATCATCACCTCTGATAGACACGCACGCGGCAGCGGGCAGGAGTATGAAAACTGTGTCACCTAGTTAACATGAGTGTTGGGCACCTTATTTTAAAAATGTCATTGGTTTATAGTTACCAGCCACATATCCCAAAATGAAACTGAGTCACTCACTTAGCTACAACATGATAAAAGTAACTAGTTACCGAGGAAAAAAACGATTGTGTTACATGTTTAAACGTTCAAATATGTAAAAGAATTTGGACCTCACTTCTCCCCATTACTGGAACTTTAAATTCAACTTTATGTTCAGTTACTGAGTATTAAATATGTTTGATTATTGAAATCAACACTTTATTTACATAAAACATTGTACACTAATCTAAGGTTGCTTAGATTGCTGGAGCAGAACACATACACATATATATATATATATATACATATATATATATATATATGTATATGATGTATATGATATATATATATGTATATACATATATATACATATATATATATATATGTATATGATGTATATGATATATATATATATATATATATATATATATATATATATATATATATATATATATATATATATATATATATATATATATATATATATATATATATATATATATATATATATATATGAAAAGATGTTTGGCCTTCAGTCTATTAAATATGGAGTGCAAAGCCCCTCAAATAATGACAATAGTGGCAAAAATGATCTCAAAAAAATCTAAGTAAACAACACTTTGCCACATGGGTGCAATGAACCTGCTGTTAAGTTGGACAAGTAAACTTTTCTAGCAATCCCATATTCAAAATCTACTGGTGGAATCGGGGGGGGGGGGGATCATTTATCATCAAGTTTTATCATTCGACAAATATTATGCATGTCCCCGCGTATCAGTAAACACACACACAGCACAGGGAAAACAAACCCGACAAACAGTGATGAGATTGGATGAAGGCGGCGGCGGCAGCAGCAGGGAATCGAGGTGAATATTGATCGGCCCCGAAAGCGCTCAGCCAATAACGCGGGACAGTCAGGGAGCGGGTCGCCACCATCAGCTCAAAGCCCGGGCATGTTTACCCCTGAATTATCAGCACGGTGCAGGAATAAGTCTAATGGATTTATGTGTCGGGGTGGAAATGCGCCGGCAATTATTCCCAGACTGGCTCGGTCGCGGTTGTCCGCGGCGCAAATGTTCCGACGAGCCGCGATTGTAGCGGCGTCTGCGCGGTCGGAGGGGAGGGGGCCCCCGCGGTGGCTTCGTTAGCAGGGAAACACTGAGCCAGCTGTGCATCAGCCAAAGTTTGAAAAACCCCGGACGTAAGGGGGCATGAACATGATTAAACGCAGCAATATCAATGGGTCGATGTCGAGGAAGCACGCGCGTTCCAGCCAAATGAAAACCTCCCGGTCCGGCGTGACAGGATGGCGGCGCGCGTTTAATTTAACGCACCCCATGTTAGCGAGGCTTTTCTCCGTTAAGGAATTTCCGGCAGGACTAAATCAGGGGGAAACCTCTCCCAGGTGCATGCCCTTTTCCCCTGAAACAAATTTCGATTTTTAACAAAATGCGAGCGCCGCGCAGCTGAGCAGTTTTTCCAGATATTTGCAAATTCGTCATGTAGGTGCGGAAGTGCTGAACTGTGCAAAAGTGCAGATCATCAAAAGTTACAAGAGCGAAAAAAGCATCTGGCATCGGTTTTCTCAATCTGCTGCTAAGCCTTTTCGCATTCTGTTTTTTTTTGTTTTTTTTTGTGCCTCCATCTGTCTTATTGCACAACACCTTGGTCACATCCACTTAAAGCCTGCGTTGGCACTCCATGAGCGAGTTCTAAGTGCACAGGTTTGAAAGAAAAAATGGTCACAATTGCAATATTCTGAAAAAAATATGATGTTCTCAGGTTTATTTTACTCTAATGTGTGCACAGCACTACTGGAACAGAGTGTCCTCTAAGGGGGAGGGATGGCGTTTCCATGGCGTCTCCACGGCGTCGGTCGGCGTCTCCGCTGAAAGCCGCGCAATTCCGAAACCCCCAAACTTTTAGCGGCTTCGCAGGGATTCGGACCGGCCTGCAGTTTTAGCTAAAGTCAGCACAAATGTGTCCTTTAATCTACCTGCTCCAGGGACAGCAGATGCGCTCCAGCTCCTAGCAAACTCTGGTGCAATAACTTTAATCAGGAGCTGTCAGTGTAAAAAGAAAAATAAGGACTTTCTGAATGTAGGTAGCGGTCAGGGTAGGGCTCGGGCACATGGACATAAGCTGAGGGACCTCTAACGGAGATGATCTAGTATACAGCACCAAATCGTGAGATTGGTTCAAACCCAGCAATCCCCCCCATGATCAAGGTTTTAGGGTTCGAGCCACTCAAAGTCCTCATGGCCTTCGTAAAACTATCTTGTGCGACTGGCCGGCTGCACAGATGGATAATTGCGACACGCATATTCACAGTCCCGCTGTTTATTCTCGAGGACATAATCCTTCCCCGTAGACAAAACGCCGAGTTATTTGGATTCACAAGCCCCCGGCAGAGGCTTGTTTGAATTCACAACATCTTAATGTGCGATTCAAACCGCTCCGCGGTCTGAATTACAAGCCACTGTGCCGATTTGTACGATTTCATAAGCCATATTTCAGCGCAGACTCTATTTATGAGAGTAATCCAACCTTGCTTTATTCCGGCAGTGCATTCCAATGTTTTGACTAATAAGCCATGTTATTGCCTCGCACGGATTCATAATCCACAACATTTTTCATCTCCCAAATGCTTTACTGCTGCTAATATTGTAGGGGCTGAAAAAAAAACAAAAAAAAAAACAACATCAATATAGAACTATTTTGAGAGCGCTCGCAACAAATGCAAAAATCACCAAAAAAAACCACCCGTGCAGAGGTTCATTTGATTGTTTTTGCTTGTTTGCGAGAGGTCTTTCTTTGCTTGTGCTGCGTCGCCGTCTATCTCGCCGCCGCCGCCGCTCTTGATCTCCGGCGTTGCTTTCATCTCTGCCTCCCGTGTCCCTGGAAGTATTGATGTGAGATCATCCAATAATGCCTAATGTAAGCAGAATCCCGAGAAGTCACGGTTTGCTGGTAATCTGTGATGAGCTTATGTTTTTATCCTCAGACTGTGTTTTTTTTTTTTTTTAATTCCATTGGATACAGGCAGGTATTAAAAAAAAAAAAAAAAAGCTCACAGAGATGTGGCTCAGACGATTGGACATGAAAGGTAAAAAAAAAAATTATAATAAATGAATAAATCAAAGAACAATAAAATGAAAATGTTGTTGGATCCCAAACATCGTGCAAATAGTTCAACTGATAATCCCACTTTATCACAGAAATTAAAACCAGAAAAGGATATTTGTCCTTTGGAGGCCATATTCTTTATTTACTATAACAATTATTCTACCATTTCATCATGATAAGAATCATTGAATTAAATGGAGTTCCTTATCAGGTTTTGTGCATTCACGAGCTCCTGATAGCTCCAACAATATGAATTTAAACGGCGCTGCGCTCCTGCTATTCCAACGCCGCCTCTGCCAAAGCTGAGACGCGAGCAAGTGACCCTCCGACTGCCAAACCGCTGCTCCACCGGGTGAGATATGCTGCCCCAAGAAGGTTTCATCAACCGGTGCGGTGCGGGTTTAACTCAACTATTTGCACAGTCAGTCCCAGATACAGCAAATATCATAACAACTGTTGCTATGGTCAAGTGACCACAGCGACCGCCTATGTCGCCTATGCCAGGAGGCGATGTAGCCGCGCATGTAACAGAGTCCGTCTTTGCAGGGCCACATATTTGAGGCACTTTGTGCGTCACAAGTCCTCCAAATCCGAAATTTAAGAGCAAATATGAGGAGCTCGGGGTTCTTCGGAGCTCAGCGCCCACACCGATGAATGCGGGTTTGGATCTCGCGAGCTCATCCGCGTCTCTCCCCCGTCAGGCTGAGGCTTCTGCAGGTGTGATCGAGGCTCGCGCCGCCTCTGATTCTGCATTTGTTTGCTGTGTTTTCCTCGGCAGACGAACACTTTGATCCCCCGTTTCTCTAATTGCCTTCCGTCTGCCGTCATGTCGGCTCGCGCCGCTCGGTCCTCCGCGCGCCAATATGGCCGTCTCTTTGTCGGGAGTGGAAGTCTCCGAGGCCCCGCTGGGGCTCCTGCGGCGGGGGCGGAGTTTATCCGCGTCTGGATTCTTTGATGTCTTCTCTGATCTCCATGTCGCGAAAAAGACGTGATTAAATATTTACGCGGTGTTATCCGTGTACTCCTCAACAAAGAGACGCTGCAGTCGTTTGTAAAAACAAAGCAGAGGATTCCACTGTTGTTCTTGGATGAAGGAAAAACACACTTTCCCCGCATGTGGCCCCGCGTTCCCATGAAAGAGCGCGAGGGCTGCCGTCGCGATTGCACAGCAGAGGCGCGCGCACGCAGAATTTATGCCAACCACAATTACTTTTAGATTGACGGCTTCCCCGTTGCCAGTTGAGAAGTATCCAACTGGCCTCTCGGGTCTCGGCTGGACGGACGGACGGAAGCTCCTCGGCCTGGACCGCGAGGGAAGACACTGAAATAATCATGGAGATGTCTGCAGGAGAACTGATGGCTGAGGTGCACAGCTGGAACTTCAAACTTTAAGCAGAAAAGTCTTCTGAAAGTTTCTGGGCCTCATGGTGCAGAACCGTCAGGAGCAGCAGACCAGGACTCATCTGCCTCAAATATGAGGAGTCAACCATTCCTGTTAGAACCTCTGCTGCCTCTATGGACCTTTTTTTTTTCACAACAACAGTTGTGTTTAGGTCACTTTTGTTTACAAAGTGGTGAAGTCTGGAGAAACAAATCACGAAACTAAGTTGATAATCAGCCAGATCAGGATCTTCAGGAAAGATTACGCGGACCTCAGCAGAGGTACAGTATTTGCCAGTGATAAATGTTTTTCACAGTTTTTGCAAAACAGCAATGAAATGTGACGTGAAATCGGAAATACAGGGTTTGAAATGAAGCTGCATTTCACGGACTGCAATGACATACAGTCACAGGCGGCTTTGTTAGGTGCATCGCTTCAACAGCTCGTCCACGCAAATACAGCCTCTCATCGGCCAATCACATGGCAGCAATTCAGTGGACGTAAGGCATGTCGACACGGTCAAGGCGATGTGCTGAGGTCCAGGTGACTTTGAAGGTGTCATGGCTGCTGGTCTGAGTTAGGGGCGTCAATATCTACACGTGTACACGGGTAGCAAATCATAACCGTT
>CAAKHG010042666.1:36885-65316 GCA_901007715.1 Dactylopterus volitans | reverse complement strand
AAACACACACACACACACACACACACACACACACACACACACACACACACACACACACACACACACATGCATGTGCAGTCTCATCTACCACCTGAACATGAACACATAAAAACCATACCAGTGTAAATGCAATCACACTCCAAGCTGGAACAAGGGACTGGCCAAGAGGAGCTGATGGACGCGTACCAGACGCCAACATGCAGAGAAAAAAACCTATTGCCTAATTCCATTTTTCCCTGCTGTGATACATAGAGGACTCTATTTCCTGGTCTTTATCTCACCAAATCTTACTGATCCTGTGCTGTACATCTGCAATATGGACAAAACAGGATCACAGTGCTCTCTGTATTTCTTTCCTCTGTCCTCTCCCTTAACTCCCCCTCCTCTGCTAAACCAGCAACTGTGTTCTGCACTTGACTTACTATCCCTGAATTTTTGTCTGTATTTTGCCTCCAACTAAACACATCTAGACCCACATCATCCTTTTAAAATGCCATGAACCAAGCAACTGTCCTTCTCTGTGCGCTACCTATGTTGTGGCCTATTAAAAAAAAAAAAAAGTGGGAGAAACCGATTTCTGCTCTTGAAATACCAGCATCTGTACATACGACTTCAGCTCCGAACCAGGGGGCCCTGCATCACTCTGGAGGTCCATCATCAACATGCTCTGCTCAGTGTTCTGCCATGGCTTCTCTACTCAGAGGAGGGGTGGAGGACTGCAGCATGGAGACTCTACATCCTGTGTTTTGCTGTTTTAACTTAAAGGGAAAGAGACAAGAGACATTGAAATCACACAATGACCCCAAAGAGACTATTGTTTCCTGTGTGCAAATGCGAAAAAGAGGAGGGTGTGCCTGCTCGACTGCAGTGATGCATGTACTTGTGTGTTTGTGTGTGTGTCTGCATATGTGTGTGTGTGTGTGTGTGTGTGTGTGTGTGTGTGTGTGTGTGTGTGTGTGTGCGCGCCTGCGTGTGTGTGTGTGTGCGTGCGTGCGTGCGTGCGTGCGTGCGTGCATGCGTGCGCCTGTGGGGTCAAAAGGAGTGGCGCTCCCCAAACACAAAAGTCTTGGCGGGGCTTCGTTCTCTCTTTCAATCTCTCCCTTCTTTTTTCTGTGGTCTTGTGTTGTTTGGTGGTTTTTGTGATGAAAAAAAAATTGTATATCTGTCTGTTACATATCATGTATGTATCTGAGGTGCAAAATATTTAAATACACATTCTGTTCTTGCCATTGGTAATCTTGTCTATAGTATAATGCTTCTTTATGGGATTGAGGGAGGTGTGAGCCAGATTGTATGTGTCTGCGTGTGTGTTTGTGTGTGTGTGTGATTTAGAGCCTCCCTGAGCATTGGGCTTCACCCAGGCTGTCTGGGACTGTGAGCGAGAGAGTTCAGTCAAGGACACAATTCGACAGGGAGGGAGAGGAGGGTGGATGGATGGTTGCGAGGGGAGGGGAGGAGAGGATGTGTTGGAAAGGAAAAAGAGAAACCAGACTGAGGAAATCAGAAGAGTATTAAAGCCACTGAAACAAAACACACACACAAAAAAATCCTCATCTAAATAAGGAAATGTAGTAAAGCGCCGCATAAAGACTGGCAATGACAGAGAGCTGACAGATAAGGACCCATGACTTTGTGTCCGCTCAGGAAGGCTTGCCACGATACAGAAAATCTTATACATCTGCAGCTTATGTGTGTGTATATATATATATGTGTGTGTGTGTGTGTGTGTGTGTGTGCCAGATAGAGCATGAGAGAAAGCAGATTGGGGGTGGGAGGGGGGGTTTACAGGCTGCATATTGTGTACAGTTTGTCAACAGGCTGACTAAATAGATTCAGACATGGCTGGAGGAAAACGTGTTTGCTGTGACATTCCACTGTACGGTGGAAGGGGACACACACTATCAACAACACCACATGACAGAAAAGGGGGAGGAAGTGCGGAGCAACGGCTCAGTTTCAGACCCTTCTTTTGTGCAAAATAACTGCCCTCATTTTATTCATAAATGGAGACATTCTGTGCAAAATTACAGCCAACGCAGGATCTTAAAGACTAATCTATTAACTGAGCTGTGAACCTAAGCTTAGAAATATTTGGATCCCACATTGGAAAGAAAAAATTAATACAAGTAACACAGCTGCATTCAGATTAGTCCAATACTTTGAAGCATTATTAGCTGAATGATAACGTTATTATGCGGCAGAATGCCCCCTTTCAGGGTCACGGCTTATGTTATTTGAGTATTGTTACGCATTTACATTTAGGCACCATTTCAAAAAATAGTTTTAATTAGCTCTGTGCATGGTCACTGGGAGGAATCATTGACAACTGTGCATGGAAAATACTGTCTGTAAAGTTGTAAAACCCCTAAATACCAGCTATAAAATAAATGTAAAAATGTAGCTTACAATATTTCCCCTGCAGTGTTGTCCAAGTGTGACTGCGAGCGCCGGAGTAAAGCAGAATACCTCAAACTTACTTGTGCGTAACTTAATTCAATCTACAACGAATGGGCTTATTTAACAGCAGCCCCCCTGTAACTAGATTCAAATATTAATGCGACAGTCACTTCTCATAACGGCAAGCGCTGCTTCTACGTCGCTTAGCAACAACTTTAGCAAAGGCTGTCACGTAGTTTGGTGTGCGTGTGCGTGCGTGTGTGTGTGTGTGGTGGGGGGGGGGGGGTAAAACCAAAGGCCAACTCTTATTTGACATTATTATTTGTAGTTTAAGTCTTTGGCCTTTGAACTCAGTACGGGTGGCGGGGAGGGACAGTAGGGCTTCCCCTCTCCCATCCGGGAACATGGCAGATATCCACGGGTCGCTTAAAGGCTGGAGTGAAACAGAACGTCAGTCAATAAGGCCACCGCTGACCCAGGAATGTGCTTCGTCATCACAAATTTCCCCCTGAGGCTTTGCAGAAGGAGACGCAGGCCAGCGGGGAGGAGAAGCGGAGGAGGGGGAAGTTCTCAGCTGGGACCTTTTCCTCGCTGCCCTCCCAAGAGCCGCTCGAACCGCCGGGCCGGAGATGTCCGCCGGTGCCGCCGCTGAGGAGGAATGCGGACGTGCGTGCGGCCGCGGCGGTGCGGCCGCGGCGGCGGCGGCGGCGCTCCCCCCCTCCGCGCGGGGATGCCGCTCCTTCTGATCCCGCCGCTTCTCCTCGCGCTCCAGCTGCTGGCCGCCGGGCCCTGGCTGCCTCGAGACGCAGCGACGCGGGTGGAGGGGCGGGAGGGCGCGGTTGCTTTTTCCGTAATGAGCATCGAGCCGGAGTGGAGCTCGCGCCAGCAGCTGGGAGCCGGTCCCCGGCCGGCGGTTCCGGAGGGGGAGGAGGTGCTGGCTGGTTCGGAGGACGGGGTGAGGAGGGAGGGGGGGCGAGCCTATGAGGACGAGAACGAGGTGGACTCGCGCCAGGTAAGTCACGCGAGACAGTCTAAGTGAAAGGAATGTGTGAATTTGTTGACATTTACTCAGTTACATAAACCTTTTGAGTTTCTTTTTTTTGAGGCTGAGAGTTTCTCACTTTTTACCTTTAGATAGTCTTAACTATAATTCGTGTGTATAGACCTTCGAGGTTGTGATTTATTTGAACTGTGCAGGGGACTAGGAGGTCCGCATCCCCTGCAGTTTGCTGCTGTGCTGTCCTAATCCAGCATTATTCATTATGCTGGCTTAGACCCTGCACAGCTCTGCAAATTATTGCAGACATGACGGAGCAGGTGAGGGCAGGGGCCAGGCCCAACACCGACCCCAGATCAGAGAGCGGTGACAGCTGTTCTCCCCCTCTCTCTTTGCCCTAAAGGTCCCAAAAGTTCCGTGTGTGTGTGTGCGTGTGTGTGCGTGTGTGTGGTGGGTGAGGGTATAAGTGTCCCCTCGTTACCTCAAACTCATTCCCCTCACTACTCGTCGCCCTCACTCTTTCATTCTCTTTCTCTCACTGTCTCTTTTTTTGCTCAAGGCTAAACTCTCTGACTCATTCTAGTGAATCATCAGCCTCCCTCCCTGTGTAGGTTGCCATGGTGACCACCAGGCTCAGTCTGGGTTGGAGGGTGGGGGCTCAGAGGTGGTGTGTGTGTGTGTGTGTGTGTGTGTGTGTGTGTGTGTGTGTGTGTGTGTGTGTGTGTGTGTGTGTGTGTGCGTGCGCGGGGGGGGGGTGTTGTATATTACAATGCCCCAGGCAAATATGTTACCAGTAAGACTGAGGTCAGACCCTGTGACCTGCCTCCTCAGCACTCATACCTAGGGCAGACAAAAAACACACACGCAGCTCTCATTCCTATGCATTATTCAGCCCCCTTCCAAATCCCCAATCTGTTGGCATTCCTTGAATTGCTGTATGAATATACCAATGTTATGTTTCACATGTGTATTTCTAGGTTGGGCCCAGGCCGCTGGAAGTGCAGCCGTGGGCTGCAGAGAAGCCGTCCTTCTCCGCCGAGCTCGATCGTATCCTTACTTATCTCACTAGCCCACAGGTAGGCTGTACAGAACGTGACACACCCCCAACCCCAAATGGAACCCTGTCTAAGTTCTACAAAGTTATTTGACAACATACATGAGTAAAACAGGGAGAAATCTACAGTATTTCATAATAATGACCACCACAACAACAATATAGAATTGATATATTAGCCATATCAAGTAGTCCTGGACCAACTCTGCATAAACTGTCTGAATGACCCGTACTCATCCTATACGAGGTTAATCACCTTGCACAAACGCGCCAGTTAGCATGCCGCTGCTTATCTGCACAACACATTCAGAAATATAATACTGTCAAACTGTCTCTACTCTCTCCATCACTGTGCCAGCTAGATGAGTCACACTCCCCAAACAACATATAAAACTGTTACCAAGAGAAGCAGCCGCCTTATTCCCCCCGCCCCAAAAAACAAGTGGAAACTTAAATTAACATCAGAACACATCATAAATGAGAACCTATTATCCACTTCCTAATATGACTGGGAACTATTATGTAGTCTCATATGCAAAAGCCCTCCCTGAAGGCCTCAGGCTACACTCATAAGGGACCCATAGATACAGCAGTCAGGAGTGAGATCCTGCCAAACCTCAAAAGTAATCAATAAAAACTTTGTACTACTTCCTCGTCACCTCCACAAATGCAGACTTGTGGGGGTTAACGTAGCAGTAATATGATCGGTCAGGCGCTGTCGATATCCTGGCAGCTGAATTCCGCCAAATCTGGAGCCAGAAGAGGAATTTGAGCTCCAGACTAGAAAATCCGATTGAAAAGTTTTAGACTTATTTAACACCAAATTCTGGGGAACTGGCAAGCAGAATGATATCCAGAAACTGAGCTGCAATGTTTTTTTTGTTTTGTTTTTTTAGGTGTGTGTGTGTGTGTGTGATTTTGTGTATACAGAGAGAGTCTGAAAGTTACTCTTTTTGAACAACTGTCATCTGCTGACATTGAAGAGTTTATTTTATATCAGAAAAAAAAACTGATTTACTGAGAGTTACTAAAGGCAATACTGACCATCTGATTTCACTACACTAGCTTTCACACTCATTTTGTGGAAGCCATACCTCATACCTCTGTTCACGTGACCTCTCGTCTCCTGCTCATCCCCAGACGAACTGCTCCAGGGTTTTATCTCCAGGTCAGGCTCAGGCATCGCGGCCCCCCGCCGCCTCGCCCCACTGGCTGCTATGTGCTGAGGAGTGGCTCCTGCTGGCCGCAGACTCGCCATGTGTTGCGTACTCCTTCAGGTGTGCCCATGTGCAGTGTGTGCATGTGCTGCAGTTCTTGTGCATTCACATCGCTGGCAGAGTTGGAATAAACAATGCAATGCATATTTAATCATGCATGCAATAATCTTCAAACCACCTCTGTGCTCCCGTGCCTCTCTATCTGTCTTTTTGCGTTTGTTTCTAGTATGGATGGGGGAGATGCAGATTTTCTTAAGACTGTATCAGGGCTGGGATGTGAAGTCCACAGTTTTGATCCCAGTAACTCTAACGCATCTGGTGGTCACCTTGGCAACAGTTTGGCCAGTAACCATGGTAACGGAGGTGTGGCAAGCCAGCACAGGATGTGGCTAGAGTGGCGAGCTCCTAGGAAGCGCAAGCACAAGACAAGAGGCAACCTGGGTAGTGTCTCTCAAACACTGGCAGATATCATGGCAGCTCTGGGACATCACACAGTAAGACCACACACACACACACACAAACACACACACAGATACACACATACAGGCACGCAGAGATGCTGAGGAACAGTGCCAAACAAACATACCTTAGAGTCTTTTCACCCCAGCATACCCAGAAAGCTGTCTTACTTATATGTTCCCATAGCAACAGGGCTCTGCGCCATCCCTGGCTGCCATGGAAACAATTTAAGTTTCACATGCTGTCTCAGTTACATCCTGCAGCCACAAGAGGGTACTACATACTTACAGATCGAATAGGTGTCACCTGATACAATATTAAGTGGCTCGAAACATCACTGTATAAATATTCCTAATGTTTACCAAAGTTGATTAGGAATGTGACTCTGTAGGCACAACTTCGAAAAGTTTAAGGCTGCATAAAATAGCTAAAAATTTAAAAAAAAATGTTTTATATAAACATTTACACTGAAGCATTGAAGTGTTCCCAGCTTTTTCAATGCTTTCTCTTCAATTCCGCATTTCTCTTCTAACAACAAACCCTGTGTCCTGTATTTTTTAGAACCATTTTGAAAGCTTAAACGCTAATTAATTCATATTGTTAACTTTTGAACTGTTGGATCTTTGTGATATTGATTGTCCAGTTTTTTTTCACAAACCCCTCTGTTGCCCTTGCACTTTAGGTTCACTTCCTGTATGCTGACCTGCTCAGTGCGGAGTGGCGAGTTTTCCAGAACTGGATTGAACTTGGAACTTTGCAGCGAGTCCACCATATGATTGCCACAGTGCACCTGCAATGGGCGGGGTTTGAGGTGGGCGGGACCAATGAGGAAGTGCTTCGCTATTGGTTTAGCGTCCTGCAGGGTCTCCAGTCCTCTGGACTCAAGCTGGTGCACAGTTCTGCTGGCCAGGGACACACTGTCTTAAAACAGAGAGTAGGAAACGCCCACAGCTCCTACACACTCAGCTGGGTCAACATGAGACACTGACAGCCACATATGAATGGACGCAGGAGTACATGTGTAGCCAGACTTCAAGAAGGAGAGAATCATACCTAAAACAATGTGTGGAGTTGAGGAGTTCAATTTTCGATACACTGAACTTCTTGTCCTTTGAGAAAGAGTAGCACAGAGAAACACAGAATGCCTTGACACAACATCGCCATCTAGTGTAAGCAAAGAGATCTGCTATGTCATTTGACTCCACCCTCAGGAAGAAAAGACTGTAATGCTGGTTCGTCTGAACAAATCCGGAGCAGAGGGCTCTTTAACTGGTTGCAATTCAGGATCCAGATGTTTGAATGTAGATTTTGAATTTATGATTTGCTGTATTTGTGAATGTGTCAAAAGGCCTTGAAATGATTTTATGTGTGCAATAAAAACTTTACACAGAAGATAAGAAAACTTAGACTATCAAGGATAATGTAGTGACTACAATGATTTTTTTTTTAATTTTTGCACTCAATATTTGCAACAATAAAAAACAGTGAAACCATGTAATTAATGTTCACTGATACCACAGTAAAGTAAAAAAAAATCTTGACGGCAATAGGGTTACATTAAATGGTTTTGATTTCTGTGTTTCTGTTGTAGCAGATATACATTAAATTGCAGTTGATGTGCCAATCTTCAATCAAAGATGTTAGCAACATGTGTTAACCAACATCAGCCATGGTTATAGCATGATATACAGTTATAATTCACTTCATATAGGTCTTGATTCTGTCTTACAGGCTTCATGACAGACTGCTAACAAATGCTCGGAAATGAAGTACTGATATGACAAAGGGGGGTTGTACATTATAGCAAACAAAAACAGTTGCCTTACGGTGCCTTATTTGAAATCTATTTCCTACTGATTTTGAGTGCTTGGATGTGTGTTTCTAATAAATTATCTTCAATTTTTTGTGTATTCGTGTGTGAAATGAGAAAAAAAAGAGGCTGCAACTCTGGTTCAGCCGGGGTTTTTTCCCCAACAGAATTAAGCATGAGATTTAGGCACTGCACCAAGAGATAAGGACAGAATTGCTTCAACATTGCAACAGTAAAATGTCAGTACTGTTTTTTGCAACATGTTCATGTAGGTCAAGTCACTTATATGATACATTATTATAAATTTGACCTATACTGTACAAATCCTTGACTCCTTTCATTTAAGTAAACCTTGTGGACTCACGGGCTGCATCGCAGTGAAAATTTGCACTTATCACAACTTATTTATCTCGAGTGCTTTTCTCCATCTTATTCATAAAGGCCAATGCCAGCCATTCTTCGGACGCGTTCCAACTCGCTGAAGCGCACGTCGGAATGTGCTTTCGCCTCCACCCTGCGTTACGCAAATTACGGACAGATGTTTGCCACAAATCAGGGTGGAGTTGCGCTTTTTACGTTGACATTTCCACATTCTGTTCGCAGCACGAACAGGCGACAGGCACAGTAGCCAATGAGCTTCGAGGAAGTCGGCTTCTCGACCAATCGGCAGTTCGTAATCGCGGGACTCTGACGACCTGTGTAGCCCGTCTGCTCTCTACACCGCTCAACAATTTGGAAAACTTTGGGTAGAGCAACAACCAGACTGTAAAGAGAGGGTCTGCTGGTGCCAGTTTTGACCGGTGAGTAAAACATGATTTGCCGGTAATGTTTTTCACGAGGTTGGAGTTGTGAATATACTTTTGTTTGGGTGTTTCTTCGAGATAAGAGGCTCTTACAAGTTACTTCCTGCTATGACAAGGCCGAGACTTGGGTTTTAGCTCGTTTTAGCTAGCTCAAAGTTGTGGGAGGTACAACGTTTCCTGTCGATTGTTTAAATACTTAGCGATCTAGAACGAATTTCGGACTTTATTGGAGACGGTTCGCGTCTGATTAACAAAATCTCGCTCGTTTCAGTCTGCCAGTTTGACAGCCCAGTGCGGTTGACTGCGCCGCCGAACATACCACAAACCCACGACACACACGCACGCACGCACACACACACGCATACACGCACACCGTGAAGTTGCTTTGAACTGAATCAAGCAGTCTTTTTTTTAATGAATAAAGTATACTGTAATTGGAATTGCGCCTGACAATGTGTCTGTTAACTCAGGGAAAAGTCACACAAAGAAAAAAAAAAAAACCCTGGAAACTGAATGATGATGTCACCCATTCACCGTGCCCCCCCAAAGTTAACATGAAAAACTTTGTGCTTAGGCAACCGAAATGGGGAATAGGAAGCAGCGCAGGTTAAACTTAGACTGAGACGCAGCCCGGTTCTGCCTGCCCTCACTGTCTCTGCTCGTAGGAAGCGCGGAGTCACTGCAGATCAGGGGGGGCTGTCGTCTTCTCAACGGATTCCATTTGTACTAACACTGCTTTGCGCGGAGAGATGACGCCATCACACGCTGGCTGTCATTTATCATGCCATTTTATGCCGTATGATTTTGAAACATTTCATTCTTTTCTTTTTTTCCCCAAGCGTGATGTCGCGGAAATTCGGTCTGCCACATAACCAGTGTGGATATTCTGGATGTGTTGCTGAGAGAAGCAAGGCGTTAGTTTTGCTTCTGCTTTAGCCCTGTCTGGCTCACTGTTTATTTATACGTGTTTGGCCTGGAGTCACATGAGCATGTGACTTACGGGTTGAGGGTGTCAGCAACAAATATTTTAATTATTAAGTCGAAAAAAAAAACCCCCCTCAAAGATAGGATAATCTCAAACAGAAAAAGTACCCAACCCTAATGCATGAGAAGCTTGGGCTTTTTACTAAATGCTTAAATGGCCAATTAATTATCAAAACCGGTGTTTAATATGTGTTAACTTTGGCTCAACTGGTTGTCTTTCTCTTTCCCACCAGGGTTGGCCCCCCTCGCACCAACCACTCGCCACCATGCCTCTGGTTACAAGGAATATAGAGCCGCGCCATGTGTGTCGCCAGACCATCCCAACTAACATCCGCAGCGAGCTGGAGTGTGTCACCAATATCAGCCTGGCTAACATCATCCGCCAGCTTGGCAGCCTCAGTGAGTGTTTGATGCGTGTGGATACTGTCAGCGTTTTTGCAATGATTTCGTGTTGTGAATGGTTCGTAGCACTCATAACACTTGGCAAATGTGCGCGATGTGACGTGGGTTTGCATATTTATGTGACACCTACAATTTTGTTATCATTTTAAGAGAGTCTGCACGTGTTGGACGGATAAATAAAAATCGTACTTGTGTGTGTGCACGCACGTGCTTGTGTGCCTTTGTGTATGCAGGTAAATATGCAGAGGATGTGTTTGGAGAGCTCTTTGTACAGGCTGGAGCATTTGCCATCAGAGTAAACACACTGGGGGAAAGAGTGGATCGTCTACAGGTAAAAGTCACCCAGCTGGACCCCAAAGAAGAGGAGGGTAAGGAAATTGTCATTACTGACACTTATGATAGAATAGTTGAAGAAGCCAAGGCTTAGTTGACTTATAGCATGGAACATAATCCTTAATTCTGATTTAAAGTTCCTGTTAAATGTCTCAAATTTCTTAGTACTCTTATTAAAATCCATTTGTGTCTTCCCGAGAAGTAAAAAATTAACCAACCAACTTCTACCCTAAGAAATATGCTAAAGTAGGTAAGATGGATACCACTAATGCTGCTTTAGGACTTTCAGTTGGTTGAACGCTGTTGACACTCTTCGAATGCTCACAGTTGGTGGTGTTTTGTGGATTTATCGCTCCTGTAGTACAAATCTATCCAGTTAAAATTGCAAATTTAAAATGACTCTCTCAGCAAAATTCAGATCTTCCCTTCCAAAGTGCATTGACATGTTTTTTTTTTTTCTTCTTTCTGTCTCTTCCTCAGTCTCTCTGCAGGCCATCACTACTCGCAAGGCCTTCCGCAGCAGTCTGACTCAGGACCAGCAGCTGTTCACCCGGCCGTCCCTGCCAATGCCTGTACAGGACACCTACAAAACATGCAACCCACCTCCGCCACTCAACCACCTCAGTCAATACCGGTAGGATCCCACAAACGCACATTTATGGCTCTTATTCATTCACTGCAGCATAATATGCAGGGAATAGTAAAATCGTGTGCACGCATGGAAACACACGTTCATGCTATTTTTGGTCATGGCTATGAAGTATTTAGACATCCTTTTGACGCATGTGCTCCTAAACCCCAGGATAGACTTGGCACGAAACAGAGGCTGGAAAAGAATGCTTTTTTTTATTATTATTTAAATGAAATTCACTCAGTGATAAAAGCTGGAAGACACTGTTTCAGAATTCTAAAAATGATGATTTCAAATACCACTGAAATGTAAAAAAGCACAATGTGCCTTCAGAACACATATAGATCATTTTTGTAAACTCCTTAAGATTTATCACGCTAATGCTGACACGGTTCACTACTATTGATCACGATAGCAACTGCTAAAAGAAAATGCAATTATGATCATTTTGAAATTGAAAATGATTAGGTTGTTTTGGTCTGAAAACAAAAACAAACAAACAAAGATAAACCCAGTAAAGGTCAGACACATCCAATGACAAGAAAGTAAGTCTTAAAGATCTCTTGTGTTGTGCTAAAACATCTGTAAAACATGAGACAGATAAAGAGCCGTTTTTTGTGTGTGCACATAAGTCAATAAATGTTTGTCTTCAGGGAGGATGGAAGGGAGGCCCTGAAGTTTTACACCGATCCTTCCTACTTCTTCGACCTGTGGAAGGAGAAGATGCTGCAGGACACCAAGGACATTATGAAGGAGAAACGGAAGCACAGAGTGAGACACGCACGGACTTCATGCAGAAATAACTAAAAGCAGTCCCTGCATCTAAAACATTGGCTCTTGTTTAGCTGTTAAAGGTAAATGTTTCACCCCCCCCATCCGTCTCTTATCCTTTTTCCCGCCGTTGCTTCTGAGCAGAAGGAGAAGAAAGACCATCTGAACCAACGGACGCTCAATCCTCGTAAGATCAAGACCAGGAAGGAGGAATGGGAACGTCGCAAGATGGGAGAGGAGTTTGTGGTTCCCAAGAATGAAATGATGTAAGTAGACAGATGGAATGAAGGGGTTGATTTAGATGTGTGTCGGTGCAAAGTTGCGCCACTCACAAGGTCAAGAGGTACAGACAGTAGAGAAGCCCAACTGCAGTCATCTTGGCCGATTCCTTTTTTTGTGAGACAAAAAAAATGGAAAAACGTTACAAGAGCTGCCCCAACTCGCTCAAACAAATCCCATGTTCGTAACAGGGCTTTTTTTACATTCCTTGAATGGAAAGGAATGGCAGCGTGTCTCACTTTATCTAACGTTCACCTTTCAACAATATACCTTTTAGTGTAGTGCACCATGTTAGTGGACAAAGTCCTCAAAAATGTCCTCAAATTGGACATTTTCAGCAGGGTGATGGTGCTTTAAAGTGTCTTTTTGTGTGTGTGGTTGTTCCTCCATGCCTTATTTTGTCCTTATTCACAGCAAAGAACCTGCAGACAACAGTTTGTGTGGCTGCGAGATTACCGTCCGCACATATCACGCGCACCACCGGGCTACTCCTGTTTGTGAATCCGATCGATACAAAATCAGATCTAAATTAGCCCGGCTGACCTACCGAGCTGCAAAGCAATCAGTTCGCGCCTGTGCCTGATTTGAGCTCGTATTAATGCAATAATGACGAAAAATGTAGCAAATGAAGTATGTGCGAGGGCACTCACTCTGTGAAATGCTCTCTCCTCGTAACCATCAACCCGTTTGTACACAGAGATATGCTCGCCTGTGGTATGTCCTGTATGAAAATGCTCTCTGGGGATTGGGTGTAGATCTGATTGCCCTTCGGAATGTTCACTGAGCAAATGTGAGAGTTAGATCATGCTTATTGTTTGATATTTTACAGAAACTTGGACAACTTTACCAACTTTAAAATACCGAAAAACTACGTAGATCTTGTTGTGGCAATGCTGAGTGACATTCACACATCCTGTTCTCGATTTATTTTTATTTTTTTCTTCCGCTTCTGCGGAAGTCCTGAGATGGTTCAACTATAAAAATGTTGAGCTTTTACGTCATGTTGGGACGCTCTAAACTTTCTTATACCTCTTTACTTTTGAAAATGTTTAGCTTTATCTTGTATATCACTTTTGGTCGGCTGATTAAGGTTTGATGTCAGTCAATTAAGCATTGATGTCAGTTTTGATCAGCTTAATTAGGCTTAATTATGTTGTCAGCAAGTGAAGCTTTGATGTCAGCTTGGTTAAGCTCTGATGTCCAGCTCTGATGTCAACTATTGAAGCTTTGATATCAGCTAGTTAGTTTTTAATGTCAGTTTATTGAGCTTTAATGTAGGTTATTAAGCTTTCTTATTAAGCTTCAATGAGTTATTAAGCTTTAATGACAGTTATTAAGCTTTAATGACAGTTTATTCATCTTAAATGTCAGTTATTAAGTTTTCATGTCAGTTTATTAAGCTTTGATATCCACCTTAAGATTCGATGTCAGCTAATTTAGCTTCAGTCTCAATTTACTAAGTTTTGATGTCAGCTTATAAGCTTTTTCTGTTTATTCAGCTTTGATGTCAGCTTAGTAAACTTTGTCATAATTAGGCTGCCTTAGCTCTTTAAGGACTTTACTTTTTAGTTCGGCATGAAATTCTAGGCATTCTGAAAAAATTATTTAGCAATTTTCCACATTGCATTTCATTCTGCTTCCACCATTCACATGTTTTTTTCTGTAAGAAATTACAGCTTATCTGTGATTCATAAATCAATTTACCATTTTATTTGCTGCTTTTGATCCAATTATAAGCCAGGCCTGATGAGGAAAAAACATGAAGCAGCTCGGCTCAATGGCGAGCTGACCTGTCTCCGTTGTACAAGTAGCATTTTGTGTTTGCTTATATCTAAGAGCCGTGTGAACCTTTACCACAAGATGTAAGAGTCTGTTTGTATCATTTCCTTTAAATGCATGTTATATAGTACTTCCTCTTAGATACTGTTAGCTTGATTTCCAAGAACATACCAAATACCCAGAACGTGCTAATTCTTTAATTTCTTTCTTTTAAGGAATTCCTCTGAGGGTCTGAATGGGAGTATTGGATCTGGAGACGGCTTCAATTCGGAAGGCCTGGAGCTGAGCACAGGCTCCTACGCTTATGATCCTGGCTCCCCTCTTCCTCCGCCTGGCCCTGATGACTTCCTGCCGCCCCCACCCCCAGACATGGCGTAAGTAGCATCACATGTACATCCCACACATTCCACCAACACACCAGCTACTATGCTGATGACTTGCAGCTACACATCCGCTGTCCAGCAGAGAAGCATCCTCCAGATTATTGAACCACTGCTGTGTTATCACTGTTTATTCAGCCACTGTAGTAAATTAAAGGTTAACATCACTGAGCTCCTCTCTGTTATTTGCAGGTACAACGATGGACACTATGGAGCACCGACCCAGAAACGTGTCAGCGTACTTAGTCCTAACCACCCCCCTCCTGCTCCCCCAATGGCATCTCCCCCAGCCAACTCTCGCCCTAACCTCGCCCCTCCCCCAGCACCCCCACCACCTCCTCCACCCTCCGGCTTTGGGGTCCCCCCACCTAGCCTTGGCTTTGACACCCCACCCTCCCCTCCTCCCCTCTCCTCCTCTCCCACTGCCTATCCTTCCCCACCTGCTCCCCCTCCTCCTCCTGCCATGTCTGCCGTTTCTCCTCCTCCACCCCCGCCTATGCCTGCAGGAGGTGGCCCACCTCCTCCTCCACCTCCACCACCTCCCCCTGGTCCGCCTCCCCCATCTTTTACCAGCTCTGCTACCTCTCCTCCCTCTGGTGGTGGGGTGACAGCCAGCTCTGCTCCGAAACCCGCACCAGCGGCAGCACCTGCCAACGACGCTCGCAGTGACCTTCTACAGGCCATCCGACAAGGTGAGATGATATAGGCACCAGATCCTTGCTGCCTCTTGGCTGACTCACATTTGAACCTAGTAAACAAGTAAAATAATCTTGGGAATGCACATCAGCAAACTATAAAAGCACTCATTATATTATTATGAGCAAGATTAGCCATGGTTCCATTTAATCATCAAGCAAGTTAGAAGCAGACTTTTGAGATGTTGCCAATGGAAAATGTGAATCAGATTTGTATCCATTGACAGGGATGGAGCAAAAAAAAAAAGGCCTGCAATGTATAGTTTATACGACCAGCCATGTTTTTGCATCATAGGAAGAGATCTCCAGCCGAAACAGATTATTCTTCTCTCTGAGTAGAATCAGCAGGTCATGCAAGTAACATTTTTTGCTTCATCATGAGTTGTTTGGAAAAGGTGTTTCCAGCTCTCATGATGCACATTAACCCATTTGGGGGGGAAAAAAAAGAAAAAAATCTCCTCAGATAAACTTTTTTCAAATTTTGCTGTTTCTATTTACTGTTCTTCCAGTGCAATACACATTACATTTCAGGGTACATTTAACACCATAACACAATTTTACACAAACACACTATGCCTGGTAACCAATACATATGATTATGATATCAATCATGCAATCTAATTCTTGTCTAAAATTCATTAATGGGCATATATCACCTATTTATTTATTTAGAGATACCCGATAGTTTTACTAATATCCAGTGTTTATAACCTGTGTTTATTCTTCATTATTTACATCAGTGCAACTTCTTGGTGTCCTCTCCATCTTTACCTTTGCTTGTGCATACTGCATTTGTTGGAGTTTTGTTGCCACCACCTATCAATTAGTGGAGTAATGTGAAATATCATGTACAATATGACATATTGAATTTTTTTGGTGTGTGCCTGACATACAATCACAACTCTTGTGTCTTGACCATGAGCAGGGCACTTTTACTTATAATTTGCCATAATAATTAATTTTTTTGATTAAAATGGTCAAGGCAAATTTCTTTTCAGTAGAGGTCCTGAATACTTTTTCCACCAAAGGTACTGTCTTAAACATCACACAATACCTTTGTCCTCCGTTATAACCTTTATTGATGCATTTTCCTCATAGTCACATATTAAAATTTTGAAAAACGTTAAGATGAAGAGATCAGTCATCAGTAACTTAATAGAACACCGTCCACTGAAGAGATTTCTTGGCACTTATAACATTTAATTGTAATGACCCTTCACAAAAATCACAGAATACTGCACATCCGGATGTCAGTCACGCTCATTGTCACCAACCTCACTTACTCTTTTTAAGGCTTCAACCTGCGCAAGGTGGAGGCTCAGCGGGAGCAGGAGAAGAGGGATCACTTTGGCAACGACGTGGCTGCCATCCTGTCGCGTCGCATCGCAGTCGAGTGCAGCGACAGCGAGGACGACTCTTCAGAGTTCGATGACGATGAGTGGTCTGAATGAAAATCCTTCCACCTTCCCCACCAATTTCATTTCTGTCCTTCACAGCTTTAAACAACATCCAAGGAGTATTTCCGCTCAGGTGACATTCTCAAGTACCAGTAAGGCAGGGTTCTATGTTTCTATGTAGAAGTTTATACTATGGACCTACTACCAATCACATTCCAAGACCCATGTATTTTTATTTATCCAAAAAGATTCACATCAGAGGTGCAACGTTGAGTGTATGTGCCTAATTGTGTCCTAGTTTTTTTCTGTTTTTTTTTTTTCCCCCCATTGGATGACACACTGCTTTGACGTGAGCGATGTGAGATGTGATGCACGTCTCTGCCTAGTTGGTGCACAAACCCATCGCTCCCCATCTTTATCTTAATATCCATCAGAATCAGATGCCCTCTGCTACTGGCTGAATCCCTGATTTCATCTGCTTTTCTATATAATGGCAAAGGATATTGGAGAGGGAGTACACACACACACACACACACACACACGCACGCACGCACACTCATGCACACATGCTCTTTCATACACAGTATTTTTATGTGTTGAAACAAGACATTCTGTAGATTATATTTGAGAAAGCGATAACATTTATATTATATATCAAATCATAAAGATAAATGTAATATCTTTTTAAAGCTTAAAGCACAGTCCTTGTCACTTTTCCTCCATTCACGTTTTTGTTTTGTCATGGGAACAACTGACTTGTAAATGATAGGTGGTTGTAGCTAATAAAGAAATTTATACATGTATTATTCATTGTGGCACCTGTGGTGTCTGATAAGATCACCCTACTGAACATTTGACACCACTGTCATGATTCATTTTTTATTGTGTACGCTTTGCCTTGTGTTTCCTTCGGCATTCTTTCTCTCTCCTTGGGATGAAAAAAGCTCTGATGCTTTAATCACTGTTTTTGTTACATAAAATCAAGCAGTGTTTTGCCTGAGAAGTGCTTTTAATACTGTGTGACCATGTCTGTGCAGGTCAAAGTCAATTGTCCATGCTGGTCACTGGTCAGCCATCGATGAGTCAAACGACATACAAAGCAAGCGAACATTATGACCGGTGCATGTTTACCATAGAGCATAATGCAAGAGTCCCGCAATAAATTCTCCCCTCAGGAGGAGTTTTATGTTGGATTTTAATTGGATGTGTTTGAGAGAGGTGTTGTCATATTTTAATGTTTTACTGGGACTGTAATTTGTGACGGTGTTGAACTTGCTGGGTTATGCTGAGAGGTCTCCCCAATAATTTGGTCACTTATGTGCATTAGGGTGACAAAATATGAGGGACCTCTCACTATAAGCCAGTCCTGTTGAGCACCACAAATCACATTCAACATAAAATTCCTACCGAAGAGAGAATTTATTGCAGGGCTGTTGGATTAAATTCTGTGGCAAACATGCAGTGGTCATAACGTTATGCTTGATCGGCGTATGTGGACCATGTTAAGTGCCTTTTATTTCGAAGTCTGCCTGTGTTTGAATACAATCACTCGCCATGCTTAGCCAAAGTTCTGCTTCTCCAGCCCGAAATTTTTCAAATGATTATAGTTATTTCAATAAAGATAGAGTGAACGACAGTGAGTGTTTTGTTTTCCTGCGAGAATGTATCTTGTGTGAAGTGTGAAATTACAAGCCCTTAAGAATGTCGAGCCAGGCTAAATAAACTTTGCATACTTTATCCGTGACTCATCCTCTTCATGTCATAGGTGGACACCTTTTTTCTTTGCCTTGGGCCGACTGGATGAAAGTTAAGAAAATGAGTAGGAGGAGAGGAAAAACTTCATGCATAATCACTATCCTCATACCAGGGCTGCCTTGTAGACTTGAAAAGGATGCAGCGGGTGCGGTGTGAGAGTAATGACAGTGAAGCTTGCTGAAACCACCAAATATTTTAGGATGCAGCAGCACAGCGCACCAGCCTGCGCCGACACACGCTTAAAACCTCAGCTGCAGCAAAGAGAGGAGTGCTGACATCATGCAGTAGAAAAAAAGAGCATATTTATTATTCATCTGTATAAAATATTCATTTCAAAAAGGTTGTGCAACACGGACATATGGTCGGTACCTTTCAAAGTGCCTTTAAACAGCATGTGCAAAATAGAATCTCAATGAATCTAGAACATTGTGTTATATAGTTGTTCAAGTACATACAATTTGGCTTTGGATCAAATATATCATCACACTGTGATAGGCTTACGTTTAAAACTCATCCCCTCCTCTTGTCCTTAAAGTGCCAATGATCACTAAATCCACTTTTTTATGAGTAGATATATATGTACATTTATAGCCTCCTGGTGATTGTTTCATTCTGGGGGGGATTGAGGCAAGCTACAATTGAGTGAGGGCGAGGCACAAAGTAGTACAAATGAGACAGTACGTTAAGTCTTTGCTCCAAGATGGCAGCCAGCCAGGACAGTTCAGTACGTTCTGATTTGCAGAAGGACTCTTGGAAAACATGCCGCCTGTGTGTGTGTACGTGTGTGTGTGTGTGTTTGTGTGTGTGTGTGAGAGAGAGAGAGTGTGTGTGTGTGTGTGTGTTGTGGGCGAACGTGTGTGTGGATCTGTTTGTGAGTCAGTGCAGCTGTGTGTGTATCTTGGCAAAGAAACAGTGATATGTCTGGCATAGATTGTGTGGCGGTTTGGTTTGGCGGCCTACACATCGGCGGGATAGTGTGTGTGTGTGCTGTGTGTGTATCTGTGGGGGCAGCAGGCCTGGAGCAGCACCTTGCGAATGTCTTTGTTCCTCAGACTGTAGAGGATGGGATTCAGCAGGGAGCTGCCTGCCGCCGGCACCAAGGTGGCATAGGTGTACAAAGGAGGGCTGGACGCGTCTCCCAGCAGCCCCCACAGCGAGAAAGGCATCCAGCAGCCGACGAACACGCTGAGGACCAGGATCAACCGAGAGAAGCCCCTCCCACTGCTGTGTTTGCTTGCATATGATTGGTTGGCAGGAAGGAAGTGCCTCTGGGTGGCGATGGCGTGGGCATGCCGCCTTGCCACGCGGCAGATCCCGGCGTACAGTTGCAAGGTCACCATGACAACCACCAGGAAGCCACCACACAAAAGTGACAGGTAAGTCCGTGTCAGGGGTCGCGCGACAGAACAGGAATTTGGCTCGTTCAGGCAGTGCCATCCCATTGCTGGCCCCGCCCCTATGGCACAAGCGCCCAACCACACCAACAGCAGGAGAAGGGCGGCGCGGCGACGCGATTGGCCAGAACCATAGGTGAGGGCATGGCTCAAAGACAGGTATCGGTCCAAGGCAACACCCATCAGGCTACAGAGCGAGGCTGTCAGTGATGTCACGAGAAGTCCTGAGGTCACTAATTCAGACCAGTCACTGGGCTCCATGCAAAACAGGAAGAGGAAGTGCAGGATCAAAGCAACGCCGGCCAGGAGATCCGCCAGGCCCAGGCTCGCCAGCAGCAGGAACACCGGCGCACGCAGGGACGGTGTGGCCAAAATGGTGGTGACAACTATTGCGTTTTCAGTGGCAATGAGAGTTCCTGACACGCACAGGGCCACGCCCCACACTGTGAGGGGTGGGAGTTCATACGAAGATGAGCTGCCCTGCTGGTCCAGGGGGAATAAAGGCTCTTCGCCTGAGGACTCATCCCAGGCCAGGTCAGAGGCGTTCAGAATCATTGCTGGTCAGAGGTCCCTCAAACACAACCCTGAGAGAGAAAAATAAGGGACATGGTCATTAGTGTGTCTACGTTTGTAAATCCAACCACCTTCCCTCAACCAGAAACCAGAGGATGTGACATCAGGCAGTGCTGAGTATCTTAATTGGATGATGTAGAACATAACATCCCATGCTCTCTTACATTCATGCAATTGCTGGGCCTAAAGGGATGATCAATATGAGTGTCTCAAGTGACCATTAGGCTCATATGAGCCCTTGTGCATGCCAGCTTCATCTTGTCACTGGGTGAGCTGGAATCTTCAACATGTACAGTGTGATGGGAATCACATGCACCTTTTAAAACGTGAAATGGCACCACACAATGTCTACATTTCAACAATTTAACATAAAAACTGTGGGAATGGAATCAATCTGGAGGCTTGTGCAGAGGACAGATGACAGTTACCAAGATATACTCGCGTTATTAACATTAATGAGGCTTTATCTACAGCACGTCAGTCCAAAGCTTCCCCTTATTGGCTGTTTGTCCTCTTTCTGTTTTTTAATTCTTCACGAGCCTGCTCCAGCCCGATCCAAACACCCATAAATGTAACTAATGTTTTGTCTGGTTAAGTGAAACTGTACAGTCCCTTCCACATTCATCACGAGCTGAGGTTTCCTTCCAGTTGATGTCCAAACATGATGTTCAGCAGGAGGAATGTCACAATTCAAACACTGGACAGCTTCTACATGAATCTTCCTGGAGGAATGTCGCTCGTGCCTTCTGGTATTTTAGGCTATCTACTTGATATTCGGCTCCTGTCAAAGTGCAGCATGCAGAACGAGGAAGAAACTCTAAATTTATCCAACTAGCCATTCAAAATTCATTAGGGTTATTTTTAAGACTCCATCTCTCCTCTCTTCTAATCCCCGACAGAAGAGGAGGATTGTATATGGTGGGATATACAGGACCCTGTTGTATAATACAATTGCGGGTTCGATGCACCACAGAGGATGTCCCCGACGCACGCACGCGCGCCAACACGAGCACACCGCACGGTGTGCGCGCGCACACTCAGATTAGTCATCTCACCTTGTCAGTGGTTCCTTAATTCCTTTGCAAGACTGTAACCGATCCAAGTGAAATGGTGGAGATGCGGCGAGGTTCGGCACCGGCAGACGCAGAGAGGACCGTCGTTCCTCCGGTGCTCCCGTCTTCATCAAAGCTCTTTTAAACGCTCACTTTGGCATCACCTCGTCTCCTGCTTCTCCTTCTCCGGTGTCTCCGGGGCGCTTATCTGAGCCAGAGTGGATGCTGCCGCGCGCGGACCGAGCCACTAGAGAGCCTCGATGACGTCAGCGGCGAGGAGGCTCGACCAATGGGAAGCGCTGTGATTGAGAATGCGGGGAGGGCAAAGGAGGTGGGCGCTCCACGGAGTAATTTCATTCAGAAAAATGCGGCATCTCTGTCGCCCCTCCCACTGCGGTTTCGCTCTCGATTCTTGTAAATAATAATGACCACCAATAGACTCTCCCGTCTGTAACACACTTTGCACCCCACCCCCACCCCCACGTTCCTTCTCTCAGTGAGACGGTGCTGAATGAGGTTATTGTTTTTGTATCGTGCTGCTGCAGGGAGCTGACGTCCCCAACGAGGCGCTGTCCACGGTGCTGAAACGCAGCACGACGACTCATCTATCTATCTATCTATCTATCTATCTATCTATCTATCTATCTATCTATCTATCTATCTATCTATCTATCTATCTGTGTGTTTGTCTGTCTGTCTGTCTGTCTGTCTGTCTGTCTGTCTGTCTGTCTGTCATTCAGAAACCTCAGGACCTTGCCTTTATGCACGTGTGCGATTGTGCGCGCGCCAAAATTGACCCCTGTTATCTAATTCATTGATGTGCCCCGTGATTTGCATCGGGTTTTGCACTGCGTGATTTGATCAGCCTCCCGGAGTAGTAGGGCATCCGTGGCTTCCCCGGTTTGATGGTGAGCGTGGGTGCCGCAGGGAGGGCTGGACACAGCTGAATGAATGGTCGTGCATATCAATGCGCTATAGACTGAGGAGGAGGAGGAGGAGGGCGGGGGGTGGTGGTTCTCAGCCCGCTCTAACCATATTAGGACTCACTTCCTGCAGATGAGACTCTCTTACGTCATTGAGAGGAATCTGATGTGCAACAAGTGTCACCTTGGACCATGTCGCCTTGGCGACATACATCCAGTTTTTTGGGGTTTTTTTTTTCACAATTGCACGTGGTCTTACATGGACACATTTTCTGCGTGTCACAAGTTAATTGCAAAGGTAACGTCTCCAAAAATAACCCCAGTCTCTTAATAAAGATGAATAACGAGAATTATTTTAGGAAATGCCAGTTCCCGATTTATTTTCTGCACTCTATTGATCATTAAAAGCCTAGAGCCTGACGTATATTTCTACAGTCAGGCTGTAAATTGCATTTTTGTCGCTCCGAGTGAATTGATTTTTGCTCGCAGTAGCGGGAGCGTCAGTGGGAAGAACAAATCGTGCTCGACCGGACTGCGGAATCTCCCTCTGCGTGCGTGCGTGTATGTGTGTGTTAGTGTGTGTCTGATGTGCGCGTTTCTCGCCAACGCACAAACCAAACAGCCGTGCAGGCTACTCACCAGACAGTGTGTGTGAGGGTGCTGTGGGAGTGGGAGTATCTATGTGGTGCACGAGTTGTGTCAGTGGAGAAGCGGAGCTGGTGTGATTTTTTTCTTCTTCTTTTATTTCCTTTTTCGCACAAAGCAGAAAAGGTGTCGTGATGCTGTGCACCCAGTTTTGAGGGCGCCTCGGCTATGACTCACTCATCTACATCACTAAACCGCCCTTTGTCGGTCAACGCACTTATGCTTTTAGGTGCATTGGCACTGAATTCTACATATTTAACAATCAAGTTTTACTCCAGAGATAAGAACAAGGACATCATAAAGTCTCATTACAAATTACAACGTGCTCATCAAATGTATATTAAAAGAAAACATAATTTACTGGTATGGAGATTGTGATTAGAATAACTGATGCTTGTTTTTTTCCTTATTGTTTAAATCTCAGGAAAAAATATATGTTTATGAATGAAATGACATATTGAGTATTTCAAATCCACAAATACAAGCTCTCAATAGTGTATATTGTACAAATAATGTTTCAGTGCAGCAAAAATACAAATAGCAGAAGTACTGCCAACCTCAATTTCAATCTAGTAGTGAATGTGAAAATGTGTCACTGATTTATGACAAAAACACCAACATATGAGACATTTAGTCATAGTTCTCATAGTTATGAATAAAACAAACCTTTCATATAGTCTTCAAATATACTCTCTACTCCTCAAGCAGAAATACACATCAGACAAGGAAATTAATCATTTAATTAAAAATGATTCCGCAAAAGTAATCATAAAAACACTCAGTGGCTCACAGCTATTTCAAGGTAACTGTGCGCCTTCACATCCAAGATAGTTCCGCAAATTTATGTAATAGTAGTTATGTAAGTCAGTCTCTCGAAAATAATATGAGATGCCATCTCACTCACCCACGTGTGTACACAGATTTATCCAGTCTTCTCCAAGATGAGGTCACCCTCCCTCTGGCCTGCAGGAGTCCAAAGTCAACCGTTTTAAGTTAACCGTTTTGAACCAGCAATGCCTACAGAGGTGTATGTAGTCACCACTTCTACATCCCACAACCACGTCATCCTTCACACCTACAGCATCCATGTGTGATTGTGTGTCCTTAAATGTGATGTCTGACAACAGCCTGGAAGGAAAGGCTTAAAATTTGGCACACATGTCAACTCGGGCTCAAGGATGAACTGATTAGGTTTGGGTGGCCAGAGGTCAAAGGTCAAGATCACTGATACTCACAAAACACATTATTGGCCATAACGCTCAGTGTTATATATTTACTGTGCCTTCCGCACAACTGTCGAAAAAGATAAAATGATATGATATCATATTTTCTCAGATTTGTTCCATTCTTGTGAGTGTTTATGGGAGGCCTGGTGGGTTTTTCTTCCTATTTGGCACGAATGTCAATTCGGGCTAAAGGATGAATCAGTTGAGAGTTTGGTGGTCGAAGGTCAAGGTCAAGGTCATCGTGACATGACAAAGTATGTATCAGGCCACAAGTCAGACGCTGATTATGGATACATTTCTGACAAATGTCTAATATGCTGAAATGGTGAAGTGATGACATTTTCTTCTCTTAATACATTTAATCTAATTTATTTTACATCTCCTCTACATTTATTATGGACAGACATGGTTGCCAACTACAACTTAAATGATTTACAAAAGGTTTACAACAATATAATGTGATATCCCTTCAGTTTTGTGTTTAATTCTTATTCAATCTGTTTGAGAGAGGTGTAGACATATTTCAACGATTGTCATTGGGACTGTAATTTGTAATGCTGTTGGAATGTCCTGGGTCGTACTGTGAGGTGTCCCTAAAATCTTGTCACCCTAATATGACTGAGATGACCAAAACATTTAGTTTCAGCTCAACAGCATCACAAGATATGGTCCCAATAACCATTATTAAAATATGCCGACACCTCTCTCAAACAAATTCCATAAACCCCCCCCCCAAAAAAACTCCTCCTGAAGGGAGAAGTGGTGTAGTTGTCATGGCTGATCAGTGTATATCTTCATGGTGACACACCTGTAGGCTTCAAGAGTTATTCTAATCTGCCAGTTTGACTTGAGGTTCTCTATTGATCTGGGACATGAAGGGGCGGCAGACCGCCTCCGTTGGCGTCTCAGAATCGTGATGTTACTGGTTCCATCCTCAGCTCTGGCAGAGACCATGTCAGTGACCTTGTGCAAGATCCCGGTGAGCATCTTGCTTGGTGTATAAATGGGTAGATGAGGCCATAGTAGTGTAAAGTGCTTTGGGTACCCATATGACAGAAAAGTGCTATCTAAATGCAAGTCCATTTACCATGTATATTTATAGCCTTGGTTTTTTTGTTAGGACCTGTGCAAATGTGAACGCGAGTCTGTGTTTGTGTGTTTGTGTGTGTGTGTGTGTGTGTGTGTGTGTGTGTTTGCGTGCAATGTCTGCTTAAGTAAACAGGCGTCAGCACATGCAAACTGGTGTGTATTTCAGGTGGACTGAGGTGGGCCTGCCGGTTGCCTGGCGACCAAGTTTGGATGTTGCTCATGTTACACAGTCGACCTGTCTTTCTCTCTTTCGCCGTCTTAGCAAGGAACCGACTTCAAGGTGCAACGTCACAGTACGCTTTTGGAGGCTTATTGAAGATATTTGAGGTTCTAACCTTTATCCCAAACTAATCCAAAGGACAACACGTGTTCAGCCAGAGCCGTGAGTAGATGAGATCTGTGGCCGGCAGGATGCAGCAGCTGGTATTGGCCGTCATCTGTTCCACACTGTTGCTTGTAGCAGTGTTGCCGTCGGTGCAGTCGCAGTCAGGTAAGATTTCTCAATCTCAACCATCTCAAAAGTGCATTTTCCATCTGATGTCTCAATGACTCAGAACTTAATTTGATCCCATTTTTTGATAAGGATCTCTCCTCTTATTTCTTGTAAACTGACAAATGAGAAACTCAGACAAAAATGAGAATGGGCATTGATTCTTCTTCCTGCTCATTTCATTCTGATGCTATCCAAACTAATGTGCCACGCTGCGATAGTTTAGCAAGTGAGATCTAACTGTGATAATTGATTATTAAAAGATAACTGTTCATTGGTAGGTTTGAGTGACACCTCTAATTGACTGCCGCATTCCTCCCTCCTTTACAGACTGTTCTCAAGCTGAGTCATGTGACCTGTGTGTCGGAGACTCGATGCTCAACCTGACAGGCTGTGTCTGGAGGCTTTGTCCTGATGGTGATCCATGCACACACACAGACGCACGCACGCACGCGCGCACGCACGCACGCACACGCACACAACCTCTGATAGTAATTCAATCATCACGGTTGCTGTAACATAAGCTTCCCTGGTTTGCACAAGGCGACTGAATTATTTAGTATGCCAGGAACGCACATACGCACATATTTACACACACATAAAATGCTGTCTGTTTCAGGTAACGATACCGGCATGTGTGTGAAAGACGAAGGCAACGCAGCAGACAACTCAATGAACTGTAGCTGGACCAGAGTGTCTGAATTGTGCACAGGTGGTAACCAACAAGCTCTCAAATTGAACGTTAATTTTGCGCTGAACCCTCAGTAACACAAATGTGCTTTCGCAGTTGTAGAAACCGTCGCCGCAGGAGGAAATGAAGGTGACTCAGGTAAATTGTATCAGCTCTACTCCAGCATCACCCCCGCCCATCCTCTTCCCCTGCTTGCGTCAGACGTTTATTATTCCCATAAGTGCTGAGTAAAATTTTCCCCAAAGCCACTCAGTCATTGACACACTCAATCATGTGTCAGTTACTCCTGTGCTGTTGTGAAGAAAAAAGCTCAACCTTTTTTCTTTTCTCCCCCCCCCAACCCTGCTTTCATGTCATTTTCCTGCAAACTCTGCTCTTTTTCCCTCCAGGCAATAATCCCAGCTCAAGCCCAGAGTTCTCCCAGGCCAAGTTTGACATGTCCAGCTTTATCGGAGGCATCATACTTGTGCTGTGTCTGCAGGCCGGCGGCTTCTTCGCCATGCGCTTCCTCAAATCCAAAGAGCAGAGCAGCTATGACCCCATGTGAGTTTGTGCATGCAGGTGTTCATGAAAACAGAAATCAGTATGTCTCTATCATCCATGCAAATGCGCGTGGATACCGCGGCGTCAGGTGCTGGTATGTCGGTGCAGCGGCGACCTCTGCTGGCAGTGCTGCGATTATTAGCACCCAATAAAACAACGCAACTCATCTCCGGCACCTCTTTCGATTTGGATTCTGATCACAAACACAATCTGTCCACATCAAGTCTTTCCCTGTCCTCATGCAGAGAGCAGCCACAGTGAGGACGAGCTGTGTGAAGGGCAAGCCACGAGGCTGGAGGACGGCAGAGTGGTGACTCATGAAGATGTGACGACAAGATTTTGGTTTGGTCCTCGTTTGTACCCACAGGAGGCGATGAATAACCGCATTATGTAATGACTGTCTGTGTTCACTGTGTTTGTACTGTATTTTAAAACATTTTTATCTGTCCTCCTGACAGAAAAGATTCACACCAAAGAGACTTTTGCATGTTCAGAGTTTTGATCTTTGAACAAACCAACTCTCAATTTTTACCTAGAGTCATTTGACCACAGTGCGAATATAAAACCCAAAGTACAATAATATAACCAAAGTGCAGTATGGGGGCAGATATGGGGAAGGCTGGTGAGCAGCATGTCAGCCGAGGTCGTGACAACCACATTGAACACTGAAAATAAAACACTGGACCTCTGTTTCACAAAGATGGCTTTGTTTTATAAACTAGCAGTGTTTTATTGAAACCAAAAATCTAATTTATGATTTTGAAATGCGAAGCACAAGATGCTTGGGCTTCCACTTAGATGAAAACTTCCAGAGTAATGTAGCTTGAGCACCACTCTTTTGATTCTGCGTTAAATGTGTTTTGTTTTGAACTATTACGTTTTGATTTTATTTTCAAATAAATTCTGTCAAAAATCTTGACTGCTCATGTTCATATAAGGTATATATAACTATCTAAATCTCAACTATACATATCAAATTTCTTTCTTTAACAACAGCTCAGAGATGTGATGCTGTTGATGCATGCTAATGCTAATGTTAATGCTGAGGACCTTGGTGAATGTGGTGATTGAACCGTTTGGATTTTTTTTTTTTTTTTTGTGATGCCATTCAAATAAATTCAGAGGGCCTGAATAAGCCAATGACACCTGCCTCTCTGCATGAGTGAGTCACATGTTTGCTCTCCTGCTTGAACGCAACAAGTACAACTAATCACAGTGAGACATTTGCACAGCGCTGTCGAGCAGCCACTGTATTTGCCAAAGCCAGCAGAGCAATCCAGGTATGATCGGGAACATATGACTGATTAATCTTTACGTGCTGTATAAGAACAGATGCCAGTATGCAGCAAGAATGGAGCACTGTTGAGGCCTTACATGGGAGCAGCAGGATGGCTGCTTGGATGCACCAGCAGCTGCCTGAGCCAGGACCTAAAGGCTTGAATGAATAGGCTCACACAAAAAAGTTTCCAATTGGAGCAGACTGTGGCTCTCATCCAAATTTGTTGACAAAGGACCAGACTGAATACAGGTCTTTTTCCACTCTGAGTACCCTTCCCCCTACACAGATACACACATCTCCAAAGAGAGAAAACACACACACACACACACACGCACGCACGCACACACACACACACACACTACAGAAGCCAAAACCATGGCCCT
>CAAKHG010042666.1:4562-31089 GCA_901007715.1 Dactylopterus volitans | reverse complement strand
CGTGTGGTCTGTGTGTGTGTGTGTGTGTGTGTGTGTGTGTGTGTGTGTGTGTGTGTGTGTGTGTGTGTGTGTGTGTTGTAGCTGAGTGCAAGCATGATGAGTCTGTTCAGCTCGGGGGTTTTCGGAGTGGTGGAGGTGAGGGGCCGCATACAGTTCTCGTTGCTCTACGACACCCAGAAGGAGGAGCTGCAAGTGAAAGTGTATCGCTGCGAGGACATCTCCTCGGTATGCGAGACTGGCTCGGACCCGTAAGTGTTGTGTGAATGCACATTTGCTTGCTGCAGCAATGCCGTCACACACGCATACACACACACACACACAAACACACACACACACACACAGAGCCAAATGACATCTATGTGTATATGCTGCATGTTTCGCAGATATGTTAAGACCTATCTCTTGCCGGACAAGTCGAGTCACAGTAAGAGGAAGACTTCGGTGAAGAAGAGGACTCTAAACCCCGTCTACGACCAAATGCTCAGAGTAAGAAATGCTCTCATTTGCATTTTACGTAAAGCGTCAACCCCGGCTCCTCACATCTTCTCACGTCACACGCCTCACGTGTCCTGCAGCACGCATCACTCTCTTATTTCTCCAGCCTCATCTTGAAGATAATTAAAGCATTTTAAGTCGCCGCTTAGCGCTTTATCAGCCATGAATTTTGACAATGTATCTCAGTGAATATGGTCTTATTGTGGCCATCCAGCATGCTGTGTGATAACTGTATTGTTATTTTACAGTACAAAGTTCGTATCAGCGAGCTCCGAAGCCGGACCTTGAACCTGTCCGTGTGGCACTCCGAGCCCCTGGGGAGGAACATGTTCCTGGGGGAGGTGGAGGTGGCTCTGGGCCCCTGGGACTGGACCTGCACGCAGCCACTCTGGCAGGACCTGCAGCCACGGGTGGGGAAGAACAGACCCGCATGCAAATATGCACTTGAATTAGCATATGTGTGTTTGAATATCCCCCCGACAAATATTTACCGAAACGCTATGATATCCGCGTCTACATTTGTTTAAGCATCTGAGTCCCTGTGTAGCAGCAGTTCTGGCAGCCTTGTTGGAGACGCAGACAGCAGGGAGGGTTGTACTTGTGTCTGGGAGAGCTGAAGGGAGATGAAGACATGCTCTGAATTTCAACTAAGGTTTTATGTAACCTTAATCTTTCCCTGCTTCCACACCTCTTCCTCTCTCTCTCTCTTTTTCTCCCTTTGACTTCTCTGCTGTTATCTCCCTCTGTTCCCCGCTACCCTTCCGACACCCCCATGACAGTTTTATTTAAGTCCAGACTCCATAAGCAGTCGTGGGACCATCATCCTTTCTATTAAGTTCATCCCAGACGGATTTGAGGGTGAGCAGAGCACACAAATCACGACTATACATTTTGTCACACCTCACTGCCATTATTCTGTGAGTTTTATGCAGTGTGTGTGTGTGTGTGTGTGTGTGTGTGTGTGTGTTTTGCAT
The DNA here is from genome assembly GCA_901007715.1 of Dactylopterus volitans. Lineage (NCBI taxonomy): Eukaryota > Metazoa > Chordata > Actinopteri > Syngnathiformes > Dactylopteridae > Dactylopterus > Dactylopterus volitans. The sequence continues at coordinate 29,620 of CAAKHG010042666.1, read as the reverse complement.
GCGGTAAGGTGGTGGTCTGCCTCTGACAGGAGAGCTTCACATCTGGCTTCGGGAGGCTCAAGGTCTCCTGTCAAACAAAGGAGGTGCGATAGATTCATTTGTTAAAAGGTGTGTCACCATTTCCTGACATCTTATCTTCAGTTATCGGCCCGGGAAGGTTTTATTTGTAGAAGCCTGTAACTGTAGATATTTACAAATTTAGTCAGTTTTACGCCCTCAATTCAAGCTTCTATATGTTAACTTAACTGGACTGGCACCTGTATTAGATTGTATTACTAACTCTCCAGTGTGTGTCCCCCATGGTACATGATAGAAACATTGTCAAATATGTTACACTTGTTTATATACACTCACTTACCAATTTATCTGGTATACTTAGATAAAACTGAAGGACAGTATGATACAACAACCCTGCAATGGATCCTCTTTCCATAGTTGGTAAACTGTGTAAAGTGCACATGGAAACAGAAGGTGTTGATTTGCAAAACTGTGAAACCCCATATTTGATTATACATTTCAAATACTGAAACTGGGAAATTTCATTCATTTTGGAAAATGATATTCCCATTTTGAAATTAATGCCAGCGACACATTAAAAAAAAAATTGGGACAGGGATTTTTTTTTTTTTACAACTGCACTGCATCACCACATATTTTAAAAACACTCCATGCATTTGGGAACTTATGGGAGCAATTGCTGTAATTTTTGAAGTCGGATGGTTCTCATTCTTGCTGGATGAAGGATTTCAGCTGCTCGAAAGTTAAGGTCTCCTTTGACATATTTTACATTTCATAAAGAACTACACATTATCAGTGGCTAACAAGTGTAGGGCCATTCTGTTGTAACACACAGAATGTGGATTGTCATCGTTTTGCTAAAATGATCAAGGACTTTCCCCAGGAAGACGTTGCCATCTTGGCAGCATCTGTTGTTCCAAAACCTTCATATATGGTTCAACATTAATGGTGCCTTCGCAAATGTACTTCTTATCCATGATGCCATATGCGCTAACGCACCCTCATACAATTATGGATACTGGCTTTTAAACTATGTGCCGATAACAAGCTGAATAGTCTGTCTCCTCTTTAGCCCATATGATGCCATGTCCATGATTTCCGAATTGAATTCTAGATTTTGACTTGTTAGACCACGGGGCAGTTTTTTTTTCGCTTCGCCTCAGTCAATCTTTACTGGATTCAGGGCCAGACAAGACCACAGCACTTCTAATTTGATATAGTTTTCTGTTTTCATGTCGGAGTCTGAAATGGCATTTGTGGATACAGCAACTAACACAGACAATGATTTTTGGAACTGTTCCTGAGTCCATGCATTAATTACCGCTACAGAATCATGTCTGTTTTTAATGCAGTGCAGTCTGAGGGACCGAAGATCACGATCATCCAGAACTGGTTTTCAGCCTTGTATTTTGTGTGTAGAGTGGTGGATCCCTCGCTTTCTTTATTACAGGAAGGCTCAGCCTCTCTGAGAGTTAACCTAATTAACTGTGAGATGTTCCACCAGCATTCATAACTTTTCCAGTGTCTTATTGCCACATGCCCAACTCTTTCAAAAAAGTGTTGCTGGCATCAAATTCAAAAAGGGCAAATAATTTTGAAAAAAAAAACCCAATTAAATTTCTTAGCTTCAGAATTTGATTCGATGCCTTTATGCTAATTTTACTTCAATATGGGCTTTCAGTATTTCTCAAATCATCAGCCTTTGTTTCTGTGTACAGTTTGCACAATGCTCCAACTTTTTTTGAAACAGGGTTATACAAAAGAAAAAAAAATCAGTGATAGCAATCACAGCATGACATGGCCATCACAGAAACATTCTTCCATTATGATCAACCAAAGCTGCTCCACTGACTGCGGGAGCTTTTTGCCCATGCTAAAAGGCATCTTTAATGCATCTTTTCACATTGCTGGTCTAATTTTCCTTTCTTTTTTTTTTTTTGCTTTACAGGCATAAATTTAACACAATCTACATAGAACTGTTAAAAATCTGCACAACCTGATAAAGTAAATGCCTCAGTGTACCAGATGCAATGCGAGACAACGGTGCAACATCGTGTGCTGTTTTTCTTGTTGTTTGCTTAAATTAACAGCCAATATTGATAGGAATAAGGAAAGCATAAATTATACTGCATATGAGCATAGTCAGAAGTAATTTACTGGTAATTTAAAGATATTTTTTAAACACTTTCCTACTTAGCATTTTGAAAAAAAAAATGCTTAGAAAACAGGGGTGTAGTGCAACTGCATGTAATGCAAATGATCTGTTCTGCATGCATGATGCATCGCATACATGCCTGGTATCTACTGAAGGTTCTACTGCACTAGTCTTATCTAGGTGTTCCTAATAAATTGGCAAGCGAGTGGACTGTATATAAGCACACAAGCTAAGTTTTGAAATCTGCTCTGACTTTGAATTTAACTCATGCTCTTGAATCATACTCTTCACTCCACAAGCTACATACTCCCAGAGGCCGGTCGCCAGAGTGGCCAGAAGACACGGGTGGTGAAGCACTCCTTCCCTGCGTACAACCACACCATGGTGTACGACGGCTTCCACGCCAGCCATCTCATTTTGCCTAATCCGTCATCACCCAATATGTGTCCTAGAAACAATTTTGTTTGCAGAAATATGCGACTGTGGATGCCCATTATTTGCTCCAGTTAGAAATTTGACACAATCAAGCTTAATATTCTCCCTTATACATGTTAGAAACATGATCTAATACACATATACACACAAGTACACACTCGCAAATTTGAAATCAGTCTGCATCTGACCTTCATTTCAACTCATGCTCTTTGATCATACTCTTCCCCCCAACAAGCTACATACTGCCAGATGCCAGCCGCCAGAGTGGCCAGAAGACGCGGGTGGTGAAGCGCTCCATCAGCCCCCGGTACAACCACACCATGGTGTACGACGGCTTCCAGACCAGCGACCTGAGAGAGGCCTGTGCTGAAATAACTGTATGGCAACGTGAAGGATTAAAGTCACGCATACTCGGAGGGATTCGTCTGAGCTGTGGAACCGGTGAGCCACAAAGATGTTTTTAAGGAGATGTCTGTATCACAACAGATAATAGTCACACCATACAGCAGATATTAAGTGACACTTTCTGTGTCTTATGTAACAAAAAGGGGCATAAAAGCTTGTGTGGTGATACTGTATGTTTGTCAATTTCCTTCCTGCACTGCTTCAGATTTTTCTCATGAATAGGGGCACGCAGGGGGTTAAAATGGCATATGTCAAAACTTTCATGTAGCTGAAGAAAGAATCAAAACAGACTTTACTTAAATGTATGTCAAGATTTGTTCTTTAACCTCCACTGCCGAAGTGGGCACCTGACTGACCTGAGCTGCAACATCCCCAGTTTGTCTCTGGCTTTGTTGCATTTCATTCTGCCTCTCTCTCCCTCTCTCTCTCTCTCTTTTTCCTCATTTAAGCTCCTTAACCCCTCGACCCTTCCTGTAAACCTTGCTTAGATCACCTGTCCCAGGCTACTGTTACTAGATTAAAAGTGCATGCATGATGTCCACTTTTAAAAAGGCAGTATTTTTGCTTTTGTTTCCTAAAGTCATACTCACGGTAAGCACTGCTGGCATTCAGTGATATATTTGAACGAAGTGAAATAGAAAGGATCAGCCTGCATATGACCTCTACATTTTGGATGTATTAGATGGAAACAGGACCACAACATTCAGCCTTACCTTAAACATATTATTCCGGGGTAATGGCTGGTTTTGAAAAACTAAAAAACATTTTGGAGACTCAAAGACAGCAGCTTCAAAGTAAAAAGCATGAAAATGTTATAATGCTGTTTTCCCTGATGGCTCATGGGAGGGGCACCGACTGCTCAGGGGTTAAACGATTGAATGGTGTGAAATATGAAAAACTTCTGTCTTAACCTCGCTCTATCAGCCTGGACTGTTGTAGCTGGTCTTCTTTGCAATTAAGATTTGTTCTTGAGGGGTGCAGAAACGTCACCTCCTCAGCAGGCTCCAATTATTGTTGCTTTTTTAAAATGCGTCACTCACATGTTCTCCTCTGGTTGTCCTCTACAAGTCAGAGTCTCAACTTTGCATGATAAATGGTTTGCATTTAGATGATGGATGACGCTCCAACATTTCCATTAACGTGGTAGGATTTGGCTCACCTCTCCCATTTATTTTACATTGAGCTGTAGTTACAGAAGCGGCGCCGTCTGGGCAGCCTTCTGTATGTTGCATCAGGAAATGGGACATTAACAGGTTTTTTTGTTTCGTTGTTATGTCTTTATGGTTTGCTTGGTTGATGGTCCTAAAAATGGTGGTTTATGCTTTGTCTACATTATCTTGGTGTGGTTTGGTGTCAACATCTGTAAAACGCAGCTCAAAAACAGTAATACATTAAAAGAAAAAGTAAGACCCAATCATAAAAGACAATAAGGTACTTGAAATAGTTCAGATCAGATAGATGCCATAAAAGTCAAAGAAATACATTTTAAAAAGAAGAGAAATAATTATTAAAAATATGAACGTACTATGTCTGCCCTAAATAAATAGATCTTCAGTTGGTTTTGACAACCATGGACAGGGCTGTTGCGTGCCTGATGTAGCTGGGCAAGGTCTCTGGTTTTGCAGCTAACCTTGTGAACAGCTGAAAAAACACCATCAGAGGACTGAAAAGATGGTGGAGGTTGATGTCTGACAGGAAGTGCGATTACATTAAGGGCTTTATTTGTGAGTTAAAGGACTTTCAAATCAGCCAGTGCAGGGAGGCTAAGAGCAAACATGAGATTTTTCAGCAGGCTTGTGAACCAGGCTCAGAGATTGAATCTCATATGTTTGAGTCCCAGCAGCAGCAGCAGCAGCAGCAGCAGCAGCAGCAGCAGCAGCAGCAGCAGCAGCAGCTCTGTGTAGAACCTCAGAGCATGTCAGGCATTTCAGATGGTCGTGTCATCAGAGCGAGGTCACTCCTAGGTTGCTTGAGTGTGTCTCTGTTGTAAAGCTGGTGGCTGCTGAAATCTGCAATAAACCTTTATACAGCTGGGTGGAGTAAAATGGGTGTCATTACTAAACGCAATGGCTGTTACACTGAAAAAAGTCAAAATCTTGCCATGTATTACTCCTAGTCAGCTATGATGAATAGTCATCTGCCAGGGCAGATACAGGGACTTGTTTTTAGACCATGCTTATGATTATGAACTGATTTTCACTTAATAAAAGCAAAGCACTCCTTGCTCTGATTGCAAATGCTCAATACACCTTTGTTTTTATCCTTCCTGTTTTTACAGTAAACATATAAGCATGCGGCCTAAGTCGGCACTGCTGCATGACAGAGTTAAAGTTAAATTGATTATTAACTCTGTGTGTGTGTGTGTGGATGTGTGTGTGTGGGTGTGTGTGCGTGTTATTTTGATTGGCAGGTGAGAGTTATGGAGAGGCCGTCAGCTGGATGGACTCCACAGATGAGGAAGTTTCCGTGTGGACCTCAGTGATCAAAAACCCAAATCAGTGGATCGAAGCAACGCTACCAATCAGAGCTAACCTCACACACCGGCCCCAGTGACTCAGACACACACTGTATGCAAATACAAACAAACATTTGTACGCATATGTTCAAGTAATGTACTGGACTGAAAAGCCACAGCAGACAAACACTCTGCCACAATGACACACACACCCACACACACCCACATACACTATTCATGTCTGTCTCAGGCACAAACACTGGAGTCAGTACGGGTGCAATATTGTGAACTGATGGCGTAGATCAACAATAGAAAGAACACTTGAGTTTTGAAATCAAATATGTCAGCATTACAAATGTCATCCTTGCATGTACTGGTTTAGTCTTATTATAGTTTATTAATTAAATATTTAACTTGAGCTCATGAATCATTTAGTGTTCTTCATCACTTGCTGAATTGTGTTGTTCCATCAACGTTCCATGTTCTTTTGAGAGTGTTGGCCAGCGGATGTGTTCAGTGTTCCTCATGGTGGATTCGCCACCACCTTCAGCAGAAACTGCAGCAGGCAGGAGGGCCAATAGCTTTAGTGGAGACGACATTATCCAGTGATTTTTTTTTCCTTGCTTAAACTCATTTACATGAATTACCAGTCTCCTAATTTTTTTTTTATCAAAAGACAAGAAATAAAGCATTTTTGAGGGTCACATCCCTGTTATAGCTGATGGAAATCATTACAACGTATGTATTGAACCAAAAAGGAGAGCAGAAGCAGAGGTTTTTGAGTTCCAAAATTAAAGCTTTATGGTGGTGGTAGGTTTGTGGCTTTGTAAATAAGAAATAGCTTTTAGATGTATGGTCTTACTGATTAATTTTGTGTTAACTTGCCATTAGACAATGGAGCTCTGCCTCCCGTTCGGTACTTTACTGATGTCTGAGAAACATGATTCTCTTATTTTTGCTACACTTGCACGTTTCAGCTTCATCATGCAGATTAATTTATATGCAGTTTGACACTCAGATCTGTGTTTAAATTCATCTGCTAAAAGCTCACTTTTATTCAGATTTGAATACATTTACATATGAGCAAATGAGTAATAGAAATGAGTTTTAAAGCTACATTTTGCAGTGTAATTTTGATATGTCTCTTGTAATTGTTAAAATAGTTCCTAAAAATATAAGAATATTTCATATAATAGTAATTATGCAATGAAGTTTTTTCCCCCCACAATATGCATGCTACCCTTTTACCAAAAGACTGCTGGGAGAAAACCCAACATAATATTATCAGATATTACATCATTACATCACTTGCTACCACCAGTAGACCAAAGGTGAGTCCTTTCTTCTATTGTTCATATTTTGTCAATATTTCCGCCTTTATTAATTGTGCCACTCAGATCAGCACAGCCTCGTTACTTCTGTTATCAGAACAGGGCCAATGAATTGACAGGTTTTTCTTTTTTATTTATTTAAGCGACTTTGTCATTTGCCAGCTAGCGTAGCAGTTTGCTCATCTATTGTCCTCTCTTGAGAAAAAGCTAGAACATTAGCACTGATCTGCAAACCTGTTCCTTTCAGCCCTGTTATTGTAATTGGAGTAACAGGGTTGTTGTGCAGAACAACAGTGTATATACATGTTGTTTATATGATCATTATTATTTTACAGTTGATGTTTAAAGTAGTGCAATGGGCCCTAAAAAGGGAGGAAAAACTAAAACACCACAACAATGTAATGTTAAAAGAGAAAATTAATTAACCTAGAAAATTAACAAGCAGTGTCAAGGTGTCAATCATCAGTCCCAACCCGGCATGATTAATTATACTGAGAGCATTCACACTATATTATTATCCAAGTTGTCAAAATGAGAATAAAAAAATATTAAATTCTTCCTTTTATTTTCCATTCAAACGTTTTAATAACTTTTTTAAAAAAAACATAAAGTACCATCGAAATGAATGGCCATCCTTTAATGTTGCTAAAGCCAACCTATTTTGCTTTGATACCTCCATCACCATAACAACCACGCTACGATGACGTCACACTCTATGATGTTATACAGTTCTTACAAAATCAAAGCAAGCTAGATTGTTTTGTGCACCTTATACTTAATAATATTCAGTTTTCTAAAACTCAGTACACTTATACTTCATTTGAACTTTTTGTTTTTTTGCATCGCTTCAGTAATTCAGCTCAGCATTCTGAGCAACATGCCAATATGTGTTACATAAGAATGATTCTGATGAAGTCTTGTGCCTCCATCATTATGCACAACACTTCTTTGCCAACACAATAACTTGAACTTGAACTTAAAAGAGGCCCCTAACATTGTTATGACGTTTTGATTGCAGGTTGCACCTATAGGTTACATCTGACAAATTGTTACAGACCTTTTGATTTACTATTTAATATGATCCAGCTTGTGGCCTAATTTTACATCATCATTCCTACTGTGTCATGAATTGAAAAGACACATTATTTCAAACAACATTTCTGTGATCCTTTGTCACATTGTCTACAATCAAAAGTATCTTAAACCCTGCGACTCTGCACAAACCTTTTACCATATTTTATTCTCAAAATAATCAGAAATGATTTTCTCAGCCCAGGATACTCTTGAATAATGCATGATGTATTTATGTCGCTATTTATGAATAAATTCTGTAATTGTTAAAAAAAAAAGTGAGCATTCAAATTAGCATTCAAAATTAGGCAAGATGGATAACAAAGATGGATTTTAGTTATTACAAGCATAATTAGTCGAATTAGTTTACAACGTGAACGTGGCAGCCATTTGTACGCAACCCCGTCTGCTCTGGGAGGTTAAGCAGAGTTGGGCCTGTTTAGTAGGTGGATGGGAACAACTGGGAACACCAGGTGCTGTAAATGTAAATGTAACAAATACTTTGTGAAGACGTACTACATTTCTCAAACACGTTCAGGCCTAAATTGTCCTCAGATCCGGGAGTGACCGTCTTGCATCACCAAAAACTGCGCCACTTTCAAGCATGACCACTGCTGTCCGCCGTTGCCACGGCAACTGCGCGTCAACATCCGCTCTGGTGGGGACACTTTTGGCACAGTTTGGCGTCTCCTAAAACATCAGAAATGTCTGCGGTGAGTCGAAAGGCGGTGCAAACACTCGCCGAAACCATCTCGAAGCAAGTGGACCAGTGTGAGTAATGAACGCTCCTCTCCCTGCGCCTCTGAGGACATGCTGACGTGGGGCTGCGTCATAATTAGATCCGCGTTTCAATCAAGCGTCCGCAGATAAATCAAATAAAAAAAAAAGCTGGCATGACGCACAGTGTCGCTCTCTGTTATGATCGCAGTCAGTCAAGCCGAGGTCGAGTGTCTCATCCGAGACTTCAACGTCTTGGTCGGGGAGTCGGCAGGTCCCGCAAAGCCCGCGTGCGGCCTGGACAGAGGCAGGTTCCGAGGAATCCTGCATAACATCTTTGGAAAGACTGACGACATGATCATGGATGGAGGTATTACCGCGTGACTGTGTGTGTGTGTGTGTGTGTGTGTGTGTGTGTGTGTGTGTGTGTGTGTGTTTGGCATTGGGGTTTGGGGTGTCTCCAAAAAGAGCGACCAACTGAGGTTTATATGTGTGTGAGTCTCATAGGTTGCAGCAGAAGGAGCTGCTTTGTGGCAAACACTAGGACAATGAAACAAACAAAACAGAAAACCAACACAATTTGAAACTGTGTCACTTACAACATATAATCTGCAACTGAAAAAAAGTCGGTACAATAAACAGCAGAGAAAGTGAACCATGGAAGTTATTAAAAAAAAAAAAATAGAATTCCACAACTGAATAAAAATGATGTTACTTCAAAGAACGTTGGAGCTTTTGGTTTCAAATTTGAAGTTTCTCCACTGATGTTTTTTCCCTTCAAACCATCCAAAGTTGGCCCAGATTCGGCTCTTACATATGACCTGTTGTTGCGTGAATAGATCTGCTTATCCTACGTCAGCGCTGTACATAACTAGTGAGTCATTTGATTAAGAAACAACAATCCACGAATACGCGAGTCTGTAATTGCCCTGGTGACATCAGCATGGTGTGACTGTCTCTGACATTGTGCCTCTCTCAGTCTTTAGGACATTTGACAAAGACAATGACGGCTTTGTCAGCATGACAGAGTGGATTGAGGGGCTGTCGGTTTTTCTTCGTGGGTCCTTGGACGAAAAAATAAAGTGTATGTTTTTTGGTCTCAAAGGGCTGAGAAGCACACATAGTGCACTAAAATATATACATATTTATATATATGTACGAAACAGCAGCGTCTCAATATTGAGCTGGTACCCCTTCTCCTGTTTGAATGGCTCAGACTGCTTTCATGTCTACGACTTAAACGGCGACAACTACATCTCCAGGGAGGAGATGTTCCACATGCTGAAGAACAGCTTCATCACGCAGCCCTCAGAGGAGGACCCCGATGAAGGGATCAAAGACCTGGTGGAGATCACACTCAAGAAGATGGTGAGATGCCTGCTGCATCTTTTTGTGTTAACTCTTGAGTCACTTCTGCATTACTTCCACTTGAATCCAAATGGCCCTCAAATCCCAATGTTCCACTGAGGCAATGAGGAATAATAATATGAGATCTGTTTGCATGAAGGAAAAAGTGACAACAAACACATTTCCAATGTTGTTTCCGTTCATAGGACCATGACCATGATGGCAGGCTGTCTTTTGCAGACTTTGAGAAGGCAGTGAGAGAGGAGAACCTCCTGCTCGAGGCTTTTGGGACCTGCCTCCCCGACACTACGGTGATGACAAACGAAGGTTATATTGTAATCAACTCAGTTTCTAAGTCAGTAACCTTACACTCTGTTCTCCTCCCGTTTTAGAGCGTTGGCATATTTGAGCAGAATGTATTTCAAGACCAACTGGAACAGTGATGAAATGCACACCTTCAACTGTGTGTTCTTTAATAAAACCACGGACAGTTGTTTGAGTTTGGACACAAAATGTGTAAATAAAAAGATAAAAACAGAAAAAAACTACTTGGTTGGACGGCTGGCTGGTCAAATCCGTCGACGTGGTTTCACCTTCTTTCCCACTGGTTTAAGGTCTGACACGGAATCCACCTATGAGAAATGACAAGACTGGTTTTAGTGGTGTGGACTGTAAATACACACAAGAATGAGGGAAACACCAAAAAGCGTCAGATATTGTGCTACCTGTCTCATTGTGCTCCTGATCAGGCTGACGGTTGTGTTCAATGATTCGTCCTCCATGTCCAGTTTAGTTGGCTCTGGTAGTTTTGGCCCAATAAGCGGGTCATTTTGTCCGGTAACAGCAGACAGCGAGTGCTGCACAACCTCTTCCATCTTGCGTTTCCTGTTCTCCAAGTGTGTGGTCCTTGGCACAAATCTGACCGGAGGAGCCTGGCTTGAGGTCAGCCTGTGTTCTGTGCCTCTGTCTTTATGTGAAGAGGTTTGTGTGGAGCCTGGACTCAGCGCCAGCTGCCGTTTTGGCTCAATGATTGCATTATGTAATGTACCCATTTTGTCCTCTGTAGGTATCGTCCCGTGTTGATTTCCACATCTGTGATAATGTTCCCTAGGCGGTGGCGGCAGTAAAGGAAAGCCTGAATGATACCTCACAGCTGAACTCTCCCCGGCATCACCAGCAGCGCGGTGATGTGTTTGATTGTGTCTGGGGACGATCTTCTCTGATGTGGTGTCGGATGGTGGAAGCTCCTGTTTGATCTCCTTGTCCTGTTCCTTTTCTCTGACTTTATCAGCATAATACAAGAGAAAAATACAGTGTCAAAGATTACTTCAAAAAATATGGGTTTGTTTATTTTTCCAACTATAACAAAATACAGCTAAAGCTAAAGCTTCCTCAAGAAATAGGGGCGGGTGACAGCACAACATTTAGTTCTGATCCATTGCCAAGTAATACCAGGCCAATGCTGTTGATATCGATACCAACATTGATACTTTGAATCAATAAAACACAGAACACTTTTTAGAGGCAACTAACAATAACCTTTTACATTTTTATCATCATATATTTCATTACTTTCAAAGTGTGAGTGCATTTTTGAATAATCAAGACCCGAATATTCAAACAAAAACAGACTTCCTCAAACAGTCTTCTTTCCTTCAGTTGAGACAATGATTCTTAACCTTAAGCTGAAAAATGAAAACTTCAGCTTGTCCAATACCTTGGTTAATGATGATACACTTGTAACAATAATATTCCCATCAGTCAAAAGCTCTGCTTTGTGTTTTGTGTCAACAAAAAGACGCTATCACAATCAGAAGAGGGCATTTTGAGACGGCGCGATTTGTTGATGAAATACAACATGCAAGAGAGGAATTGAAATGGATCTCTCATTATTGATCCAATTGCCCCAAGGATTGATCCTCAGAAGGAGGATCAGTAGTACTTATATTTTGGGGTTGATTTACCCCCCACTAGTATAAAAAAAAATCAAGAAAACTCTAGACAAAACAAAGGGACATCTTGAGTGCATGAATGCCTCATAAATTTGTGTGTAATAATTGTAAGGTGTACCTTTGTTTAGAGCAGCCCGCCATATGTATCTCCTGCGGTCCTGCAGCTTGAGCCGGGTGTCCTCCACGGTCTCGTACTCGGGGGCGTAGCACACATGCAGCACACCACCATAGAAACTCTTCTCATCCATGTGTCGCTTGGCTGCTCTGAAACAAAGAATTTAATAGGCAGGGTTATTCAGAGGGCCAACGTCACCCGTTCTGCCGTATGGTCGACAAGGCGTGCTTTGATGTGAACCTGGCACTGGTGAGTTTCTGGAACTTCACGAGATAGACCTCCGTGAACTCCTCCGCAGGGTACTCATCCAGGGGTCTGTACTCCTCCACGGTTCCGTACAGGGCGCACAGCTGGATCAACTCCGTCATCACTCCAATGGCTGGCACCCCTTGCACCATCAGATAACGGGACTCTAGGTTGATGGTGTACACCTGACAACAAACAGGACAATATTAAATGCAGGAAACTGCACTATGCAAGTGAAAAAGCGTTAGGGGGAGTAATTTTAACACAGTAAAATTTATTAGCGCTGTCAAATGTGTTAAAGCATACTACAAATTGTGAAAGACTAAGGTAGGTTAAGGAATACGGTGCAGTGAACAAAATAATGCGAATAATAATAGTGATACATAAAACGGATGATCATTAGAGGACATGTTTTCCTTCGACCTGTAGCCGCAGTATCTCAAGGCTTGAAATATGTCATGTTTATCTTCTCGATATTAACAGTCAGAAGCGCAAACTCACCTTAACCGCTTTAGCCTTCCTTCCCTCTCTATACTTTGGTCGAGAAATACATACTCTCTGTTGTTCGTGGTGTTTATAAACCACTGGAACAGCCCAGCATCCTGAACTGTGGCTAACTGGTGCCGCCATGTTTTACAGATATCGACGTCCGCTTGGGAAATTTCGAAACAAGAGCTCAATCACTCACGGAAACGTCTGCTTGGCGCGGACACGCGGAAGTAACGTCTTATTTTGAAAGGCAGCGCAGTTCGACGTCGGCTACTTTGGTCTTGCTAAACCGAGCGAAAGCACATCGATGGAGTATGAGGCTATTGCACGTTTTAAGGTTAGCAGAGTAACCTGTCAGGTTTTGCGACCATAATGTTCGGCAGTCAGGGAATTCAACCCGTAACAGTTGTGTTCAACAACGCCAAAAACTGCTTCCTTCACCTGTCCTCAAAGTTAATTTCACATCTCTCCCTGAAAGAGGTAAGTTATCTAGCTAGCTGTTGATAGGAGCGTCTGCGAGTTTAGTTTTGTGAAACAAAAATACGCATTACCGTTACCTTGTTTTGTTTTTACTTGTATTTGTTCGATACCAGCTAAAATTGCGTCTCTTTGGCTAGATAGATAGATTTATTAGCGGAGACCTTATTGGCTAAACATGCCAAAAAAGATCGAAACACTTGCAAACAAACCATGTCAATAACACAAAGATTATGACCAGGTAAATTGTATACACTGTATTACATGCATTGTAAACAGTATTAAAGCACAAAAAGCGTTTAGTATAATCGGTAGCAGTGATATGAAATCAAATGTCTTTTCCCCTCCGATTTTTGTAACCCTGTGTGCAATAGTGAGTGTAAAAGCTAATACATTAATGGAGACAAAGCTTCACGTTACAGGTGGACCAGGGAAGCTGAGATTGGATTTGTACTCTATCAGTGCATTCTTACACATCCTTTAGTATTCTATTATATTCTGGTTCATTATCATGTTTCTAGTTCTATGATGAGTAACAACTTTCCGCTGTTAAACGAGCTGACATGAGTTTGTTTCCACAACGTTCTTACTAGCCTGGCTGTTACTCTCCAAGTCCTGACACACCGCGCTGAATCTGTTGCTCTGTCATTGATTTGTAGTCTGCTGTGCAAATTTGATTCAATAAGGTTGATGTGTTTGGGTGATAATTAAAAAGATATGTATAATTAAAGCACTTAATGATAGCTAAAAAATAAAAAAAAAAACACTCTGTCTGTCTTAGAATCAGGCCTTGGAGTTGTCCTGGAGCTACGGATCTCCGGTTTTCCTCAGCTGGACTCAAAACCGAACCTCTTCCAGCTTTGACTGCCATCAAGTTGAGTTATGTCGACAACTGGGCGAGAAGCTGGGCCTGAGAGATGGAGAACAGGTAGGGCTTCACAGTGAGATAATTATTTTTTGTTCTCTTATATTGTGTTCCATCGATAGTCGTCTATCCGTCAAGGCTGATTAGATGTTTGTATTGTGTGGTTTCCTTCAGGGCTTCCTGAGACCGTGTCACCAGGTCTCATCAGTGTATCAAGTGTTCGTGGAGCCTCTGTCATCTGATGATTGGGAGATATTGGTGGGTGATTAATAGTAATCTGTACCTGTCTTTATGGTACAACTATTGCAATTTAATTTTCTTCGTGATGGGAATGGTTTTGTCAAATTCCCTGAAACGCTGACCATGATCTAAAGATTAATAATGAAATGAAAATGCTTTTCCCTTACTGACACCCTCAGGAGCTTCACAGTACTGCACTGGAGCAGCAGTTGTTGGATCAGATCAGAGTAGTGTTCCATGATGCTGTGTTTCCCGTGTGGGTGGACGGCCACACAGTCATCTACATCCAAATAGGTCAGAGTTTTATGATTATTTATCACACTGCTTTTTGTTTTGTCCTAAGCTGTAACTTAGGGGGAGCAAAGTAAACAAACTTGGTCTTGAAAACTTGATAACTAAAATGTTCAGTTTTGTAATAGCATTCATTCCTTTTTCAAATGTGATGACTTGGTTGTATCTGTGTGCAGCATCACTTTCACCATCTGTGCCCTACGGTCGCCTGGAGCAGTTCACAGAGCTTGTTGTTTCTCCTAAGATCCACACTGGAATTGGCAAATTCAGTGGCTCTGCAGCAGGAACGAGTCCACATCCTCTCTGCCGGGACAATCTGGCTCACTCCTCAGGACCACCATTAGAAAGTACTTTCCCTGTCCCTCAAAGTCACCAACGGGGTGCCATAGGCTTGAGGAGCCTTTTGCACTACCTGATGAAGGGTACCTCTGAGCCACCGAAGGAGCTCCCCCCGGTACCTGACATCCCTGCTCTTCTCTCTGACTCTGTCTACAGAGTATGTGGCGCACCTCCTGACTCTCTGTGCACCATAAGTCACGTTGCACCTGGCGTTGTTCATTTATTTTCTTGGAGCCATGGACTAATTGCTGGGGCATCTGGGGGTCAGTCTTCAGTGACATATGGCCTGCTCTCTAAGGTTCCCTCACCTAAAGAAGTGAAGGAGAAGGCCAAGCAGGCTTTGGAGAAAAAGAAGACTGCCAAAGTTACCAAAGATGCTGCAGCTTCAGAGGGAAGAGAGGAGATGACAGCAGAACAAAGCATGGTGGTCAGAGTGGTGTGCCACGGTATTGATACATTTGCAGGGAAGCAAATAAGCTTTCATAAGGGAGGGATCCATTCTGGCAGAGTATGGGTGAGTAAGCTGTCTGAATCAGAAATATGTCCATTAATCCAATTTAACCCTAGTTAATCAATCATATTTTACCTTCACAGTAGTATTTTTATGTGCCGTCAACAAAAGTTGTGATTTTTCAGATCCCATCGCCGCTGGCGAACAAGCTGAATATCATTGCGCATTCCACAGTGAGAATTAAATCGGTCGAATCAACTATCAAAGTAGCAACCTTAATCCACCTCCAGCCTCTGAGACCACTGGTGAGTGCCAGAGTAGTTGTCTGTGGCTTCAGTGAAAAATGATCAATTATCAGAGCACCTGTTATCATTTAATTTGAACACCTTAGAACAGACTTTGCTAAGTTGTCAAAGCTGCGCAACACACTGTAAATCCATTAATGTTAATGCAATCTTTGACATAACCTTTAAGCCGGAGGAGGACGATGAGGAGATCCAGACAGCTTTCCTTGGTTGGCTGCACACCCAGAGTCATGAACCTCTAGCCTGTCTTACTGCACGTTCTGGCACCGTCCTCCTGCATGGGACAGATGGCGAGTCATGTCTGCATTATTTATTAATGGCTAGAAGTGTATTCATAAGTCACATGCATGCAAATTTATAGATGTCAGTGTGAAAAAATAAAAAAAAGGTGAATCATAATACGGAAGATGCATCTAAATCACAAATATCACTGTTTTCCTGCCATTTTCATTTACAGCAAAGTTAGAGTTTGCTTTAACTGTGCTGAAACCTGAGGCGAAGTGTGATCCTCCAGACCAACTCTTTCTACTTGCATCCTCGGTTTTACAGAAGAAGAATATACAGGTACTAACATGGCTTTTATTTGCCCAACAGTATCTCCATGCAGTTTCTCTTACTATTTCCTATGTGTCCTCCCGCAGGTTTTCTAAAGTGTAGACTTTATACCGTGCTGAAGAGAGATTAAACATGATTTCGTAAAAGCCACTTCAGTACTGTCGCACTTCCACAAAGCTAACACTTCCCATTACATGTCACACTCAGGTAGACAGAGAGCCAGTAATCATGGCAGCTGAAAAAACTGAAGCAGAGCAGCCTCACCCTGAGCTTCTGTCTCTCAGTACTCTTGGGTAAGCCTGACGCCTTCTGTAATGATGTATGTTTGACTTAAGCAGTAATCTTACTCGGTATTCTTTTCTCCCCAAATCCATTGAAACGTTGTTTCTCAGTGGTGTGGATGAGCTGAGCAACACTGGATTTGAGTTCATCTCTCACAGCCTTTTGGGTCGTCCCTTGTCAAGAGAGCTGGGCACCTCTGGTCAGGGACTCCAAGGTGGAGCACTGCTCATCACTGGTGCCAAGGTATCGATTTCAATCTTATTTATTTTTTAACCGGGGATGTGCCCATGTTGTTGATGTTTTTTGGAAAACAGAAATGACGTGAACAGACATTTCCTCTACCCAATTCTTTTCTCTTTCTTCCTCACCAGTATTTGGATTTATTATGATTTGACATGTCTATGTGTCAGCTGTTATTCAGAGCAATTCATTTCATTGCCACAAAATACAAATGCCCATTCTGTGTGCAACATATGACTTATCTAAAATGTAGCTAATGAATCTACATATTAGAATGGTTTCACAACATATTAGAGCATATATTTTTAAACATTCGACAGGCTTCAAAATTATGTTTTGTATTTATGTATTAAACGTCACTATCGGAAACCCTGGGCTCAACGGTTGCATTTCCAATAAATTATGTTAGAATATGCAACAGGCTTTTATACAAATACAGATAGAGAGACAGACTGTAAAATTTCTACATTTGAAAAAGCATATAGTGAGGGTTAGTGATTTTTTTTTTTTTTTTGAAAGGCTGATGTTTGCGGGGGTTACATTGTCAACGCATCAGGCAGCAAAGTAACTGAGGAAATTTTTATATTGCTTTGATAAGTGAGTTACATATGCTATGTTATGTCTTTTAAAGGGCAGTGGAAAGAGCACTCTGTCTCGAGCCCTCTGCAGGAAAGCTAAAGAAGATCTTGACGCACACGTGGAAGTGGTGGACTGCAAAAAGTTACAAGGTCAGCATCGTATTTCATTGTATCAAATAAAACTAGCTGAAATTCTTTTGTAATTTATTTATTTACAAGATCATATTTTTTATTCTCTAGGAAAAAGGGCAGAAACTGTGAGGCAGATACTGCAGGATAGTTTTGTGCAGGCAGAGTGGAGGCAGCCCTCTGTCGTTCTTCTGGATGATGTGGACCACGTGACGGGGGCACCGACATCGCCGGAACATGAGCACGGACCCGAGGCCCTGCTTCAACAGCATATTGCACAAAGTAAATCTTGACTTCTTCAACTGAACTTTTGAGTGTCATGTATGACAGCAGACATCACAGGCCTTTGAGCTGAGCTTTTGTTTGTGGTTGCAGGTTTGAGAGATTTGGTGGATCAGGTGGTGGTTCACAGCAGCCTGGTGTGTCTGATCCTCACCAGCCAGAGCGAGCACTCTCTCCACCCTTTACTGACTGAGGTGCAGGGGTCCCACTTCATCCAGGGCTTTGCACACATCCAGCCACCAGACCAGGTCATCACCGATTTGCACACACACACACACACACACACATATACAAATACACACTGACGCACACTGGGAAAGGTAAGGAGTAAAAAGTAGTGTGTGTGTATGTGTCGTTTGCAGGCTCAGAGAGCAGAGATCCTGCGTCATCTGATTCTCAGAAAGTCCAGCCTATCTGAGGAGACCTTACAGACTCTTGACCTGGGAGCTGTTGCCAGGGAAACGGAGGGATACATGCCTCAAGACCTCGTACTGCTGGTGGAACGGGCCATCCATGCCAACACTGCACAGGGGGGATACAGTGACAAGGGTACCAGAGTCGTTGGTTTCACCTAACTAAATATCTATAATTCATAGAGGAGTGTGACACAAATTAATGTTGGCAGTGTTTGAGCGCGCTGTTTCATGTCTCTAATTAACTTAATGCCAGCTAATTGCGCCACATGGAAATGATTGTGTATTCTTTCAGGATTGTGCCTGTCAGGGAGTGATTTTGAGCAGGCTCTCAGGGGATTTACACCTCCTTCGCTCTGGGGGGTGAACCTCCACACCCCGGGAGGAGCTGGACTGGACAGAGTGGGGGGTCTGGCAGAGGTGCGGCAGCAGCTGATGGACACTATACTGCTCCCTGCCAAGGTCGGTGTTAGCATGGCTAATAGCAATAAAACCAAAGCTGCTTTCAACTAATGAAAGCCATTAACTATTAAAACTTCCTTTTTTCTGTTGATCGTTAACTAGGTGGTTATTGAATAGTCTCAGCATGAGTGTATGTGGTGGCAGTCAAGTCATTACTGCAGATGAAATAGTAATATAATGAAAGGAACTTTGAAAAAATGAAATTTTAGTTTTAAGATATAAAGTCTTAAAATGTGAAGTTTTGGAAGTTTTCTTGACAGCAGCATGAAATTAAAACTAACATACTATTATTAAATTATGCATTGCCTGACCTCTGTGTTTGTGTTATTTTAGATTATGGATTTAAGGATATTACTTATGGATATTAAGATTTTGGATCTGGGATGTGTTGCAGTATCCCGTGCTGTTCTCCAATCTTCCAATTCGCCATCGCTCAGGAATCCTGCTCTATGGAGCTCCTGGTACAGGGAAGACCCTGCTGGCCAGGGCCGTGGCCAAAGACAGCGGGATGAACTTCATCAGCATCAAGGTGGGCTGAGCTTCTCCGGACTTTGTGTATCTGCCATGAAACCTTTATCCTCAGTGACCCAGGGTTTGTACCTCTCCCCAGGGACCTGAACTCCTGAGCAAGTACATTGGAGCCAGTGAGCAGGGAGTCCGAGACGTCTTCCAGAGGTTAGTGAAAATTTCCACATTGTCACTTTCTCATCACTCAAGCATACCTTTCCAGTTGGCAGTTTATGAGTAACAGCAGATATTTCTAGTAATGTTTAACTCCAAGTAACAGCAATTCAAATAGCTGGAATCATTTCCTTTGTCACTTCCAGAGCACAGGCGGCCAAACCCTGCATCCTGTTCTTTGATGAGTTTGACTCTCTGGCCCCCAGAAGGGGCCACGACAGCACAGGGGTGACGGACCGAGTGGTCAATCAGCTCCTCACCCAACTAGACGGCGTGGAGGGACTACAAGGTGGGTCGTCAGCAGGAGGCTACGTCAGGTGTCCAGTGGTCTGTATGAAGACACAGATTCTGTTGTGTATTTCAATGCTGTATTCAGTGCAGTAGTTATGATCTCATGCGTTTTCCTTTATTTGGAATCACATAACATAACAACATGTTTTCTGTTACATTTCGTTAGATGCCTTATCTATATGTACTTTAAGCTTTTAGCTAAGCAAGTGTAGAACCCAAATATGGAATAAGATCCTAATTTAAATGAATGACAATTCTTTGCGTTTGCAGACGTGTATGTGCTTGCTGCCACCAGCCGTCCAGATCTGATCGATCCGGCTCTACTGAGACCTGGACGGCTGGACAAGTCACTCTACTGTCCCCCTCCCGGACTGGTCTGTTGATTTTAAAATCGCTGCACAGATTATTAATCACATTAGAATATTGTAATTAGTTTCACGTTATGTGCAGACATCATTAAACATGACTCATAGATGGTTCAGTGATGATACAAGACTGCCCCCGGGTTTAAATCCAGCCATTAACAAACTGTTTCCAGGACGCCCGTGTGGAGATCCTGAAGGCGCTCAGCGTTGGCTTGCCTCTGGCTGCAGATGTGGACCTGAGGCAACTGGCAGCAGCGACAGAGCAGTTCACCGGGGCAGACCTGAAGGCCCTGCTCTACAACGCCCAGCTAGAGGCTGTCAATAACAGTCTGGGCACCTGCTCGCCACATGTAAGTCCATTGTATTTGGAAGAGGCCACCACTGATTGTGTTGAGATGAGGGTGCCTCAGGCTAACAGAGCAGAATGGCAGGGAACTGCTGGACAGCCCATTTTCAAATAATTTATCGTTCATGTAGTAGCAGCAGCAACAAGGTGATGAGGAGATTAGTTTGTATTGCAGAAAGTGTGAGTGCTTATGAATGTTTTATCAGTTTACAGCACAAGTAACCCTCCCCAGCCATGGGGCCAAGGATATTGTCAAATAAATAAAACAGCAAATGCTGCAGCAAAAACCATCTAAAACTAACCGAGCTGTAACCTTCTGACAAATTTTAGTGTCATCAGATTATCGATGGATGGATGGATGGATGGATGGATGGATGGATGGATGGATGGATGGATGGATGGATGGATGATACCTTCAGACACTAACACATGTCATGTATTTTCTGTGTGACAATCAGGAGCTGACATGTGGCTCAGACAGTGACATGAGCCTCTCCTCCATGGTGTTTCCAAACCACAGCAGTGGCTCAGATGATTCGGTGGGGGATGGGGATCCGGGTTTGGGCCTGGAGCAGTCCATTGTTCTCCTGGAGCCCAGTGAACTCCAAGCAGAAGAACCATACTGCGGCAACGTCTGGAGACTCTACTTTGGAAGCTCCTATGAGTCAGAGTATGGGAATTCACCAGTTTCAGGATTGGTGAGCAGTGCTGGCAAGACCAATTTTTTCCAAGTATTTTATAAAGGTTGAATAAAAAATAGACAAGGAAAATGACAGCCCGGTCAGAAATCCCACCCTGAAACTGCAGCTGTTGCTACATAGAATGCTGTGTAACTTTACTTTACCCAAATTGAAATGTGAATCCCTACAAGCCAGTAACGGGGTCACAACATTTATTTTTTGCAGAATAAGTTTCACTGTCACTTCCCTCAGCACATTTTCAATACTTTCAAAAATAGTTTCAGCAAAAGTTTGTTTGCAAATAGATTTTTAGACCTACGTATCTATACTTACACAGACAGTCCTGGGGGCATATAACAATGCATGATACATGATTTGACCAACTATCATAAAGCTAGCTCAGGTTTTACAGTGAGGTTAAGGGCGATGGTGTTAACCTACCCCTTTCTCAAACCCAGGTACAAAACATGCACAATGAGCACAGTGCAAATGAGTCAGGCAGAATAAATATACTATATAAATAAATAAACTCACAATGATGGCAGTCACAGCCAGTTTCATAAAGTTTTTCAAATGAGCAGATTGCCATGGTAACCCATGCTGTAGGCTAACCTGCCCCAAATAAAGACAGAGACATGCAACTTCAGTGCATCAGATCAAATCCTCTTGACAAATTGAGTCACCACCTGTGCAGGAACTCAGAGGACAAACAAACTGAGCTAAAAATAAAGAATTAATACAAGAGAATGCAGTCACAAATAATGATGCAGAATATTTTCAAAGGATTTTAAATATAGATGAAGTGTACATTATAAAGGCAAAGTTTGGATTACATAGAATTGTTCACCTTTTTTTCCAGCATATTCAGGTATGATTTTCTAATATATAGCCTTACTAATAATTGGATTTCATCATAATCATTTTGACAGCTTAAAGTTATATAATACTGACCTCATTGTGGCTTTTTGCGGTTGCAATAATTACCGTTATTTCTTGATTCAAAATAAGCGTTCACACAGAAAGTTAAATTTGACAGATATGCATCGTCTTTTTTTGCCTCAGAGCCAGTCTGCCCGTTTGTCTCATCAGCATTTTACTGTACCTCCATCCAGCTTCCTGCTCTCTATGATCACATACTTTGTTTTAATGCAGCAGAATTCATTTCATAGAGTTCATAGAGCTGGTGTCATATGCATATTTCACTGTTTCTGTCCCCTGACGATATAGTGTGTATGATATAGTACTAACTATACATCTAAGTACGGACTATATCACATTCACGACACATACACGCACGCACGACTGCGTGCACACACACATACACAGTGGGTCATTAACTAACTGCTGGTCAGCTGTGTTCAGTTCAAAGTTTCTATGCTGCATGCGTGCGTGTGATGTGTGATGTGCCATGTGCCATGTGTAGGAAAAAAAAGTTGTGATGTGACTCATCTTATATTTTGGCAGGCAGATGGGCACTGGTCCAGATACAGTAGTTTGAAATGCAGTTCAGCATTTCTCAAATAACTGATGTGCCCATCTTCTGCTGCTTCTAATAGAACTCGCAGTGTGTCTCTGGACCCACCTCCGTGACCCACGACTTCATGGGAGCGTTGGCTTGTGACCCGGGTGGCACCCTGCCCCCTGCCTACATGTCCTCCCTCCAGGGCGGGTATGAAGAGCTCAGCCCAGAGCAGCTGGAGCGCCTCCAACAAGACATTAACAACATCAAGAACAACCACAGGAAAGCCAGTGTAAGTCTTTATGACTTTTAATGTCTTATCTGTTTTGTTTTAACTTTGCAGTATTTCTGTAATCTTAGTTAATTGTTAGTCAATTCTATACTGTCATGTGGATGGCTACCATAGCGCCAAGGGTTGTTAGGCTGCTTGTAATCCTTTGTGTGTGTGTTGTGTGCGCGTTGTGTGCGTGTTGTGTGTTGTGTGTGTAAGCAGTGTATCCGAGCGAATTCAGCCTCCAGCCAGCCGGGTCTGTTGCTGTGTCAGGCTCATTTGAACTCTGCTCTGGCTATAACCAGACCATCCCTCAGCAAAGCCGACTGGAACAGATACGCAAAAATGTAAGTACCTGCACATCAGCCTGGCTTGCTGTCGCTACAATATACACACGCACACACACAACAGTACAGATGACATGAAAGTTCAGACATGAAATCTTTGCTACAAATTGCTCAGTCATTCAATCACACTGAATGAAAAGTGGGGTTTAATTAATAGCTTCCAAATGCTATAAATTTTGTCAAGAATAAAATGGGCCATTGGATGTCTCGTCTACAATAGGAAAACGGGGAACAGGATATGATATTTGTGTTTTAAAGCTGTCATAAAAGAAAATTTTAATAAAAATAATCATACTGCTCACGGTATTCAGCAAGTTCAGTTACCTTTTATAGTCAACTATATGCAACTGCTATAAATGACTGCCGGGGGATAAATAAAGTTTTTTGAATTGAATTGAATTGCTGAGTCATCTCTGAGGTGTAAAGGGGAAAAAAACTCTTTTAGATAGTGTGTGCATATTTGTACAATTAACGACGACTTTACTATTCAGCAGCAGCAGCAATAATAGTCAGGTAAACTGCTCAGGCTATTAATATTTTAGCAATGAACAAAGCCTTTTAACTGTTGCACCAAAGATCTCAAACGGCCGTCTGCCTCCAGTCTCGCTGTGGTCATCGATGAATGTAAATGTAAAAAGTAGAAAGTGGGACTAAGACAACATCTCATAAACACAGCACATAAACTCAGTGTAGCTCAGTAGAGTTTTGACCCAAAAATTTAAGTTCTATATACTCTAGTTAGTGGATGTTAACTTGCAAGTAAAGCAAGACGCTGCTAGCTCTGCTAAGGTTAGCTACACTCGCCAAACCACTGTTACATAGATTTCCTCTCCAACCTCCAGATGCAACAACACTGATTAAATTCTCCTCAATTTTGACTGTTTTCTGAGCCTTTTCTTTCTTTTCGACTTGTCAATCGAATTAGAATTTATCTGCAATCAGTGGGGAAATGAATCATCGCCAGTCTGAAGTGTAAATAAAGAGCTTCACAAAAAGTATTTTGCTTTGTTTCTAGGTATGAAGCCTTTGGAGGTTCTGAGGATGGAAAATCTGCTCAGTCGGTCACATTCACGCCGGGACTCCGTGTGACTTTAGCCTGATCCAAATGTTGATTTCACACACTACTAACTGGTGTCTCTGTGTCTATGAATGAAGATGGCAGTGCATCAATAATGTAGCAGAGAGATCTCAAGACAATATGACATATAATTTTATGGTTTTATAAATAATTTGGAACTTAATTGTAAATTAGATATTTAACAACTTGAAATGTAATTACTGTAAATGTGTACAATGTAAAGAGAATGAAAAATGTACAGCTTTGTTACAGCAACTAGACGTAGACGCACATTTTTCTTAATGTTGCCCCATGAATGTGTGATCTGCGCTGGATTCAAGGTTTGCCTGGTTTAGTTCATCAGAATTCATTTGAAATAACATCACAGCTACTCATGTTTGATGCAGTGGTATTTTATAATGGTCTTTTTCTTTAGATAATTAAAGGCCCTGCAAACCCACACTGGTGTTTTCTCTCTACCGCCGATCTCGGCTCTCAGGTGGATGTTGGGTAATGTCAGGAGGAATTTGATTGGATAAAGCCCATCACATGCTCCATGTAATTGGGACATTGACTGTCCCAATTACAGTCGACTGTAAGCTGTCCTCCAATAGCAGAAGGGTCGACAATGTTCATAGGTTGTTGCTTATCACTTTAGAGTTCAGTTGGCACGGTTGATTGTTGCTTTAGAACTGAATGTTAATTTATAGATATTTATTGCAGGGTTTTTAAAAATCTAAATTTCAATTATTATAAACTTTCACAATTATTCTTTATTCAAGAACACTATATTCACTCTTCCAAATTAGAAGTATGATTAAAAAAAATCTGATTTTTAGAAACCTTTAGAACCCTTTCTTGGTCTAACACGTTTTTTTTTTTTTTTTTTTTTTTTTTTTTTATTTGCTGCTTTTTT
>CAAKHG010042665.1:0-17693 GCA_901007715.1 Dactylopterus volitans | reverse complement strand
GGTGCCCGCTGCCAATCCCTCTTTTCGCTGTAATCCTTTATTCCTGCATTAAGATCACAAAACAGTGAAGACATCTGCTTGTAAAGTGCATTATGCACGGCCAGTTGACATGGCAAACTGCCATATTTTACTGTTACTGTGCAAGCTTGATAACAAAACACCAGGATTAAGTGTTTTTTTATCCTCTAATTAGCATTTATTCTCAGTACATGTGCTTACATATTAAAATTGACACAAATCCCACATTTATTAGACTCCCACAGTTATGATGTGCACTGCACATTCAAGGCCCTCCAGGTTGTCTGGTTTAGCATTCGCAGATCCAACATGGAATAGATGGCGATGCTGACTCTGAGCCAAGCATGGCACAACATAACTTTATTTCAAAATTTCAAATAGATTAACCAAATTATCAACTACAGGGGCACTCTATAGAGTCCACATAATATATCCCTGAGGAAAATATCTTGCCCAGAATTGAACGGGTTATCTCCTTGCCTATGCTCCTTCCCTTCAAGAAGTAAATGGAAAATGACATGGTAGTTTTTCATGGAACCTTGCTGACAGAAGGGCACAGACTTTAACAAATATCAGTGGACAAATATGCAGTTTTTCACTTAGTAGGATGGACCGGACCCCCAATTTATTGGGCTCTTTCTTGGCCAATGCCACGCCATTCCTCCAAAATCAGTAAAATTAGCAGTTGTAATGTAATCCTGCTATGAAATAAACAGCGCCAACAGTGCTCCTAGTCCTGCTTCCCACTAAGTTATGGGCACTGAATCAATTTATAATTTACAAGATATCATCCATTCCATAAGTCATCAACATCATGGCTTGGATCTAGGAAAACGATCAGGAAAACGATCCCGAACAACCCAGGAATTCTTTGTGAAAAAACACAAAGAACCAGTCATGACTACTTGAGGAGTCTGGCTTTCTGAAACATTTGCATGCAGTGTTTAAAAAAAAAAAAAATTACAAGAGAAACTATAACTATAACTATAAAGAAGAAAAAGGAGTGGACGGTAGCTTGTGAAAAATCCAGCTAACTAGATGTTAGCTGGAGTTACGAGAGGTGTCATTATCCTGCAGAGAAGTGCCAGTGAGTGGAGAAATGGGACCAACCAGCATATTCATAGATCCTACATGATAACTACATGATAACATTGGTGTAGAGTTACATCCAAGCCATTTTAAGGCCATGGAGGATTTTTTTCAACGGAAAAAAACAAACAAACAAACAAAAACTTCTCAACGTGAGTGATATGAGGCATGGAGATAGGTTTATGAGGGATTTAAAACTGCTGAAGATAGTCTTTAAAACGTGGCCAGGATTTGGCCACTTGTTGAAGTGACAACTCCTGTCATGACTGAATGTTGGCAAATGTATTTCGATATCTGTGGCTTTGGAACTTGGGTGATCCACTATGAGGGCTGTTGGTGCGAAGTTACTGTATGTCTGAGTCTTTTTTGTGCTGTTCATATTTACATACCATTTGTTTCAATACCTATCTCTGTTGTAGCCTCTGTTCATTTGGGTCTACCTCTTGTTCTTGTTTGCTGTATTATTTCTATCTTGCATAATATTGCTTTCAAATAATTTTTTCTAGACTGGCCGGCTAGTACTGTCAGGATCCCTATATGGAACTGCAGAGCCCTGGGGGATCCGACCCCCACCCCTTTTTTTCATTCGGATTTGCTTGGATCTGTTGATATTTGCTTGCTTATTTATTTATTTGTTTTTATTCATGTGTTCATAGCTCGTGTGAGAGCCTGTCTTATCATCTGTAGAGTTCAAGAACTGCTGAACTGAAAAAGTTCAGTCAGCTGGAAGAAGGAGAGAACAAGCTATGAATGTCTTTTTGTAAAGAGAGGCACATAGAGAGCCGAGCAACGAGACAAAAGGAAACGAGGAGAGAGGCAGACAGAGGAGGAACAAACATGAGTGAGGAGTGTGTGACAGTGAGAGAGAGAGAAATGGAGAAAAGGCATGTACTTGTCTAAAAGTTGATGTTTCACATGATAGCAAGCACGGAAATGTGTCTGCATGGCACCAACAGCAAATCTCTCTCACCTTTAGCTGTGTTTTTCTCCTCCTGCCAGGCAAGTAGGCATATAGGCAATTGTGGCATTGTATGTTTTTCCGGCCAACAGCAGACAAGAACTACCAAAAAATGGTACTCTTGACAAATGATGAAGTTTTATGATGTGCCAGGGGGTCATCCCTAATCACCTGACTGATGAAGCCAGCACCAATGTGTCTCCAAGTGAGTCAATATGCAAAGATCCCCCAATCCCCTGTTAAAATGCCCAACTTTACATAAGAAACAAACATTTTCACAGTCTGGTAACAAAAATGCGTTCTGCCTCTTTAGTTTATTTACATGTTGCTGTATAAAGGTTGAATGTTAGAATAATCAATCTGTTTGCGCTGTATTAAAGCCTAAAATTGTGCTTAATCAGGGGCATTATCCTCTTTGTCTGCCATCCAGTGCTTTAAGTATTTACAGACGTCTGTTTGTAGAACGTAGATACGAAACGCAAGAGGTAGTGTATCGTTACACTGATTTCCTGTCTGTCATCTGTGTAATCTGTGGAAAAAAAGAGTTATCCTGCAGTAAACTAGAATTTTCATACAGTAGGAGCAAAGGTCAAAATTTATACAGGGTGGTGTATGGAGTCCATGCTGCAGTTATGGTCTGGTTAAGGATTGAAGTTGGGAAACTGTAGGCTTGGGTTAAAGTTGTGTCCCAGTTGACGTAAGGACTCAAACAGTGGTCCCCTGCGACATATTCTCAACCTGCCTTCCAGCATGACATTTCTCACAGCATAACATGATCACCTCTTGGCAGAAATGTTGACTTGCATGTGGTTTGGGTGCTGAAACACTGAGATTATAAGGCAACCTACAGTGCCACCATTCTGTTTTGACGACTGGGTTGGCAGCAAGGCAAGAAAGGAGGTTTCTGAAAAAAATAAATAACTAGCCTCTAGATGCTTTGGAGATGAACTGGCCTGTCCCCACATGAACAGAGCAACAGACTAGAAAACAAGTAAAACATCCCTGACACTGAGGGCAGTTTCATTTGTGGTAGAAAAGGTTAAGAGACATAAAGAAACATTTCTTAATGGAACTAAATGTCCATAGAAATAGGTTGGAAGCAAAAAATGTAAGTCAGAACTGAGGAATTCAGGCTGGAAAACTGCACTAATAGATAACAGCTTTACTAAGCTGTTGATTTCTGTAGTTGCAACAGGATTTACACAACAAGGGTGTTTTGTTTCCCTCTTATCTTTAGGAAGGAAAGCATTTTTTGGCTTTAATGTCCAACAGTCAATTAACCGATGAGACATTTATCTTGAGTCCTGACAGTCTGAGTTGATACCGTTTTTGCAGCTCTTTTGCCTGGACCCAATGTTTTTTTTGTTTGTTTTTTGCGGCATCATTTTCTAAGGGAATAACTGACTGAGTTAAACTCTGTATATCAAGTCGCTCACCTCCCCCCCCTAAAATTACTTTCAAAGCTCTAAAGTCAAGTTTTACATTTTACTGCAGGTATCAACATATTTTATTCTCTTGTACCTTTTTAAAAAAAAAATCTATTCTGTGGTAATGGAGGTTATATTCGGCATTCAGACCACTTCATTAGGAGTGTGATGTGGCTGCCGCGAAAGCCGTTTTACAGCACAGCCGATTTGGCTGATGTGCGTGACATGCTAAGTTACCATGAAGCAGAGCTGCTGGTGGTTTTGTGCGGTCTGTGTGTGTGTGTGTGTGTGTGTGTGTGTGTGTGTGTGTGTGTGTGTGTGTGTGTGTGTGTGTGTGTGTGTGTGTGTGAGTGCACGTTTGTGAGATAGACATCCAACAAAACCCTTCTTTCTTATCAGGTGATTGACAGACGGCAATCACTCTCTGATCTAAGTAGCTTAATAGATTTGCTTGGCTCAAGCGCCCTGATATCCTCTTAAACCCAATAATAATGGTCTTAAACAATTACCTAACCGGGCGCAGGCCTCAGATTAACTGTGTCTCCTGTACTACTTATTGTAGAAAGAAAATGATGTGCTTATAATGCTGCGCTGGGACAACAGGTCACAGATACCCTGTGTGAGAGTCCACTGACATCATACTGCAAAAGTCTATATTCCAGTGCAATACATGACAGATTATCCCAAATACAGCGAACCAAAGCTGAGTGATAAATCCAATATAAGACAGACACTGTGGGTCTGCTCCACAGGCCTGACCCGATGCTTAGACAATGCACGGTGCCCAAGTTAATAGGGGTGTTTTAGATGCTATGTTTGATGTAATTTATTCATGACCTGATGCAAAGTATGGAAAACTAAAAGTCAAGCAAAAGCGAGAGTGAGTGCAGAGCAAGCCAAGCATGCCTTTGCTCGTCGTACGAAGCATAAAAAACAACAAAAAAAAAAAAACAACAAAAAAAAAACAACGAAAAGAGTTTGGACCATGGCTTACTTTTAATGCTCTTTTTCTCCTGTAAAAGAAAAAAAAATAGAACAGAAATCACTCTTTGTATTCCCCCCCCCCGCCGCTTATGCAATCAAATATTTATTAATATATATATACCGTTATGCGACACCAGAAGCAGCAACCATAGCTAAAAGACAAGTTGACAACAGCACCAAAAAAAATTAAAATAAAAAAAAAAAAAATTCAAAAACGCATTGCTGACACATGACTGAGGACACGATGCAGCCGACACAAGGACAGCCAAGAAAGAGGAGAGAGGACGGACAGAATGAGAGGCCTTTGAGTGTTCAGCCAACAAGGATTCACTTGTTTCATCATGAATGCCTTCCAATGCAAAACATTCAATGTTACTTCAAGAGTGCCATTCCTATTAAGCTATAAAGACCCTGTTTCCAGGATTGGAATCGAAATATATCAGAGGAGTTTTTTTTAAAACATCAATGTATGACCATAAACCCTTGGGGGAGCGAGCGCCGCTCAACTGAGAGAATTTTCCGTTCCGGCGAGTGAAATGTCAATGGCTGAATAAACAAAAAGAAAGACAATAAAGCAAAATTGAGGGATGTGATGGCGGTCACAGAAGTTAACATGCTGGTTGATGAGAACAATGTGGCTTATTGGTGAAGGCGTGACAAGAGAGGACGTCCTTGTGCGCCTCCTCTTCTTTTTCTCTGCCGCCGCTTCGCTAACGCAGCCATCAAAGAGACAAGCGGATACAAGGATACCAGGTAGTGATGGTCTCTCTCATTTACACCTGCAATCAA
This sequence comes from Dactylopterus volitans, assembly GCA_901007715.1. Lineage (NCBI taxonomy): Eukaryota > Metazoa > Chordata > Actinopteri > Syngnathiformes > Dactylopteridae > Dactylopterus > Dactylopterus volitans. The sequence continues at coordinate 12,428 of CAAKHG010042665.1, read as the reverse complement.
GCCGTCATGCGGCCCACAATGCACAGCAGCTGTCTTGGGGCTATTGTGCCGCTGCTTTTGAATGCACTTGTTTCCTTACCTAGGTCAAATTTAGGCTAGTACTAAACGAAAAAAAAACAAAACAAAAAAAAACGGAAGGGACAACCTCTTGCCTCCTCCAGCTCTCAGGGGTATGCGGCCGACCGTCTGAATCCCATCTCTGCCGCGCGCTGCATGGTGAGCCGGTGAGGTAGTTAGCCAGCATGCTGAAAGGAGGCGGATTATTTTCCAGCCACGGTCCATTGGCTCTGCAGGCTCGCTAAAAATGAAGATGTTTCCCACTGAGCTAATGAATTAGGCTGCTATGTCAAAGCAAAAAAAAAAAAAAAAAAAAGAGAAAGAAAAAAAAGCTTGCTTTTTCCTCTCCGTGTCTCTGTTCACAAGTGCCCCCCCCCACCCAGCCATCAATATCAGCACTTCAGTACAGTACTTTAAAACCACGAAAATCTATCTGTCCTTTCCCTTTGGACAAATAAAGTACATCTGAACGGATGTAGGCAGTGACACAGATTGTATTTTTTCCGCTCAACGCGAGGACAGAAAAGAATATAAGACTTTTCTCATCGTAGTTTGTAGACTAATCTATCGCAAAACCATCAGAATGAAAGCTTCACACAGAGGACTGAACAATAATTAGCTGTAATTGAGAGTCTACGCATGGAGGAGACGACTGCTTCCTTACATATCCATAGGCGCTTTCAAGACCCAATTGAGAAATCAGGACGTAGAAAATATCTTCAAAGAAAAGCCCTTGGAGGACAAACAGCACAGTAGCCGGCTTTTGTGATATGTTCGCATACATCATGTGAGCGCCACACTATCAGCCACAATGTAACACAATACAAGCGGGTCACTCGAATGTGCTGAAAAGCCTCAATATAACGCTGAGAGCTGAAAGAGCGAGAGAACCCTCTGTCCCAGGTCGTCTCCCCGGGGCACAGGCCTTGTTATTGGGTGTAAGTTGCTGAGGTCTGGGCGCTATTGGCTGGAGAGAGCTGCTTTCAGACGAGCAGGGCGAGCGTGCTCGTCGTGGCCTACATGACAACCCATTTGCCGTCTTCTTAGTTTTACTAAAACAAATAGATGCGGAGGAGCGGCGACTTTTCCCCGAGACGCAGTCCCGCACAGACGAAGATAAACGCACGACCAGACACCACCATCCCCGGTCATCACCCGCTGCGTCATAACGTCTCCGCGTGCCGTGTGTCGGCGTGCACTGGGTCTCCGGTGATGACTCTTTTCACTCGTCCACGTGCCTTCGACGCTCTGTGCGAGGGAGCGGGCTGAAAGTGGGCCAGCAGCTGCACAGCGAGAGCTGCGGCTTTTCTTGGCCGGCTTTAGCCAGCCACCCTATCAGCGGACGAGCTTACACCGTGGCGCATTTCAAAAGAAGCTCCACCGCCGCGGTCCAGCAGCAATTTGATGTGGTGTCTTTAGCAGTCACTAAAATGTTGCAGTGGAGGACAAAAAAACGGGAGGTGGCTGGGGGGGAAGGGGGAGGTTAGACTGTCACCGCTCGCGGGCATACGCGCACTTGCGCGGACGTTCCTGGGCAAGTCAGTGTTTGTTTGCGATAGAGTGTGTTTACGCCGCCGCATGTCAGCGAGTCCACATGCCAGTCCACATTTCATCTGCATCAACAGCTCTCAGTTTTCAGCCGTGTCACCCCAACACAGCACGGCTTCCTCCTCTCCTTACCCTCTTTGTCTTTTGGCTTACGATGCGCTGCTGGTACCTTTGGCCCTGTTTTCTGGCTGGCAGGCTCAAACTGCTAAGGTGCATGGAGGAAAGGATGAAGGGAGCAGGAGGGAGATTGTGCGAGGGGGAAAAAAAAAAACAAGGGTGTTGTGTGCGCGTGCATTTACAGTGCGTGCGTGTGTGTGCGTTTTTGACAGACACTGCAGTTGGCTGGACGGCAGATGGGAGTCAGAGAGGAGGACGGTGGGCGACGCGAGGGAGAGGCTGGAGACAGGAATGATGTAGAGAGGGAGGGATAGACGAAGAGACAAGGAGCGGGAGTGTGTTCTGAGTGTAGCAGGGTCAAGGCCTGGGAGAAGGGAAACAGCAGATTGAGTGGAGAAGACAGCATGGCTGCCTCTGGGCCGTCATAGGCCAAACACACTGCCAAAGAGAGCAGTGGAGAGGAGAGCAGACAAGAGGAGGAGAACGAATTGAGGACATGAGCAAAGACAGGAGGAGGGAGGAAGGACAGAACTGGAGGAGAAAGAGTGATGAGCTTACTGCGACAACCGAATTAAGTGTAAATAAATCATGGTATCATGCGCTCCTTGGTCACTCCATGTGCTCTCATATTATCTCTAAAACAACTCAGTCCAGTGTTCAGGCGCGGCCCTCTCCTAAATGATTCAATTAGATAAGCTCGCATCCCGGTCCTCACATTAAGAGAGCTAAAAAAAAAAAAGGAACGACCCCGCACTTCATCCGAATGTGATTTACACCCGTCCACATGAGTCCAATTTGACGCCAAAATGGAACATTGTTTCCTTAAAAAAATAGGGAGCGAGAGAGGCAAGTTGTGAGGGGCTGAGCTGAAAAAGCACAAGAGGGCGCCTGTGTGAGAACAAAGATGGTAGCTTGGGCTTGTGATCGCCTTGAACCCCTCATCAAAGGCCTCCCTCTGAGGACAGATCTATTTCGCACAGCGGAGCAATCTGTGTGCAGATGACAGTGTACATCGGCGGGTGTCATACAGATTTACTCGGAGCTATTGCGAGGAGGGTGTAAATGAAATATTTATCCTGCAAAACCAACTGTTGGGGACGTTATGAGAAAATATGGAGAGTGCAGGGGAGAAAGGAAAGAGACAAGTGGAAAGCGATGCGACAGAACCAGACAACCGGCGACGAGTTATGGCTCCTCTCTCTCTCTCTCTGCGCTTGTCTTTCTTGTTTCTCTCTTTCTACTCATTCTCGCCTCTAATAGGGCCCCGTTTAATTAGGTGAATCTCGCAGACTAATTATGGTGTAAGAAGCGAGTCTCCCTGTGTTTGGCTGTCTCGCTTTCCAGGGCCCCCGTGGCATCGCCTCTCAGCCGAGAGGTCCTCGGCATCAAAGACGGACGGGCAGACAGACACTCGGCGGCGTTGAACGCACACACACACACACACAAGAGGTGACTATAGGGACCGAAAGGAAGGAAATGGAGAGAAAGAGGGGGGGAAAAAAAGAATAAAGAACAAGAAAGGCTGAGGGGAGAAAATAAGGTGAGGGAGGAAGTGTTCCTGAGAGGAAGGAGCGGAAAGAAGAAGAAGAGGTGCTAAATTATTAACGGCGTGACAGCGGGTTCAGACGGAACAATATCCACAGAAGAGAGCGATATTTGTCTTTCTCTCGCTGAGATGTTTGCCAGACAATTAAGGAGGGATGGAGGAGAAAAAGACATGCCGCGGCGCAGGGCACAATGAGAACAAAAGGGGGAGTCCTGGGGAGCAGTGACCTTTGGAAGTGCCAAGTCATGGCACGCACCGCAAGCAATGGCATTAATTGATGGCATTAATGTCAGCCGGGGAGATTTTTCTCCGGCCCTGAGTGGAATCCGAACCTTAATAATGTAGCCGCTATTAGTCCAATCAAGAGCTTGCAAGCTGGATGCCAATTTGATCGCATTCCTCTTAAATGCCTCGTGATGGCTCATCCTTAATGCATTTACGCTAATCACAATTTCTATTTAAAGACCACTTATTTGACCCCCCCCCCCTCCTTAGTTCGAGTTTTTGCTTTCGCAGTGCTGCTAAGGGCCGCCCGGAGGAATGCTCTTGAGAGCAGCAGCGAGTGATGTATTCCCCTGAACTTCTTGGAATATTTACTGTACTGTCTGGCAAGGGCAACTGAGGGAACAATCCGGCTCCTCCACCACGCCTTGAGAGGCGCATGACGGCTGCAGAGAAAAATGGAAACCAGAGGAATCCAGGCAGCAAAGGTGAAAAGACAAGGAGCCCTGATCGAGTCTTGTAATGAGCTGTCACCTCCTTTTTCCTCGCTTTTCCCGATGCACGAACCCTATGTGGAGCAAAGGCTTAAAAAAAAAGGGAAAAAAAACACATGAAGTGCTTATAGGAGAATTTCTTTCAGCTACCGCTTCCCCCTCTTTCCTGCTAAGCTTCTCCTTCCATACGAACATAATAATGCTGCAGGTAGGTATGAGGGGATATGATATGGCTGCTTTTCCCTTTCAGTGGGGTCAATACTCTTTCTGGAATAATGAATGTACTGCGGCCCTCTCCAGAGGTAATTAATTGAAGAGAGATTAACCAGCATAATTTCATTCTGGTGACGATCTCTCAGCCAATTATCAAATGTGGCTTGCACTCTCCCTCCCCTTCTGATCCTCTCTCTCTCTCCGGGTCTCTACCTCTCTCTGCCCGATTGAACAGTCAGCACTCAAGCCAAAGACCCCATAAATAAAGTGCCCGCGCATGTCGAGCCCCCTCGTTTATCTTGCGCGCAGATGCTCGCGGACGCACAAAGCCTCTCATACAGCAGGTGGTCGCCGCCTTTACTGGAAGCACCCCCCCCCCCCCCCCCCCCCCGCCTATCCATCCACCCCTTCCACATCTTCCACTCCCTCTCCCCCGTTGCTACACGTAAGCGCACAAACGCGAACGCCACGCACCGTGTCCTCAGAGCACTTTCTGACCCCTGACCTCGTCTGTAAGTGGAACAACAGCAGAGCAGAGAGAGGCAGAGTGACTCATCCACTCCTCTAATAAGATTGACGGTGCCGGCTTGCCAGCACACACAAGCAAACAAACACCTCACTTAAAATGCCTCCTAAGCGTGTTCCGACATCCACAAAAACAAGGGGATTTACTTATTCCGAACCGCTCATTCACCTTCTCACGCTACAACTCATGTCTGGGAAAAAAAAAAAAAAAAAAAAAATTACAGTAAGACATAACTCACCAACGCCCCCTTGTTTACGTGCTGATGTGTTCGTATACAGAACACTCTGGAAGCCCCGCAAGGATTACCATTAGCTACTCTGCTATGGTGCACACATGCAACACTGCTAGCAAGCGATAAAACAATAAGGCAGCCCCAGCCTGTTTCCACACCGGAGACGATGCCGCTTTCGCCACTGTAGCAAACCTACATTAACCATGGAAGCTTGAGGGTGTACGCGTGTGCAGGTGCGTGTGCGTGTGTGTGTAGATGTGTGTGCGTGGTTGAGAGTGTGAATGTTCGGCAATCCTGGCCACAGACAAGAAGACAAATGACAGTTTCATTTGATAACAGAATACAGATTTGGAGATGGTGGGTGTTTAGAAAATGGTAGGGCTGGCTGACCTGCAGTGAGTGTGCAAGCAAGTGGTTAATTTTTTTTTTTTTTCTTAAGAAAACGGTGCGTCTTTTGTGTTTATTATTCCTCTGAATGCTCGCATATATACCATCTCGCTCCCTGTGTCTCTCTCCAGTCTTTAGAAAAAGAAGTGTCATTGCTTCTCCTCCACTGTTACTCTTATCGCTCACTCCCAGACATGCTCACACAATAGCCAGTTTTACACCATTAAATGGTTATTTGTCAAAATACAATTTCAATTAAATACTCCCTCAAATAAAAAAGAGGGGGAGAAACGTGCGGTTTGTGCTTTTTACCAATCATGTAGACACTGTAGAAAACATCTAAATCATGGCAGAAACAGAAAGCGCTGAGGGGTACAATTTGACCTGAGTGACATAATAAATGTGATAGCGACTATGCGATTTATTTTCTTTATCTGATATGGTTAAAATGGATGGCGAGTGTACAGAGCATCATTCATGTTCAGCACATGCTCACCCCTAAGCAGCATATGAAATATGAAGCTTTAACTAAGAAGTATTATGCCACTTGGCAAAGGCCCTCACAACAGCAGCAGCAGCAGCAGCAGCAGCAGCAGCAGCACATTTGCATTGGAATTCCATTATGTGTTCTGCTTACCAGAAAAAAAACTATGCATGACCCACACATTACAAAAATTGGTTGCATTCACGAAATGCAGTTTTTTTTCTTTTTAAAAAAAAATGAAGACACAGCCAAGCCCATTTTATGTTTGCAAGTCAATAAAAATGAAATTCATAACTCAAGATGGAAATAGGAAGGGTTTTTGGGGACCTAGCCCCAGTCCTTTAGAATCAAATATGTATTGATATTGAGTCTGATTTGATGCATGTTTGATTGAAACTTCTGTAGAATACTGTATGTGATATGCATATTGTATAAGCAGCTTGATATGGATACCGAAGGTCCTCATTGAAAAATGCTGAGATTGTAACTTTAAATAATTTGAAGGATTCAAATTAAATGTATTCATTTATTTTAAATCTGCCGGAAAGTAGGCAGGTTGGTGCCTTTGGAGTTGTTGGAATAAACTATGCTACTTGCAGGGACTTCACATCTATGGCTTGTAATCAAGTTACCCGAGGATTTGGCATTGATCTGATATGATGTGTCACATTTTAATGCCAACTGAACTAAGAAGCTACTCGCTGTATGTTGGACCTTTCATTAATGATTAGAGATCATTAATGAAAGCTTTGCATTAGCCAAGATTCCAATCCTTAGCAAAAACTAATGTAAAGTGCAGTATTAGCTCTCTCAGCACCTGATATCTAATACAATGGTTCCATTTGTTATAGGAAGTTAGCAGGGGCATGCCAGCTAGTTAGCTTGTGAGCCAGCCTAACAACACTATCTACTGTGCTTTTTCATCTGTAGTGTGGTAATTAGCTCTCAGTTGCTAGCACATTCTCAGCCGGAGCAAGCTGGTGCATGGTGAATCACGACCTTAATGGAAAGCTACTGGTAGAAATGTGGTGGGGGTAATTACACTGACCTCAAGGGACAGGCTTTCAGTTTTTCAGTGTGCATGCTTATAAACAGGCAGAGTGAGCCCCTCTGCAGGGCAGAATTGGCGAATTATCCAGTGGTCCATTGTTTTCCAGAGGTCTCTGTGTTTTAGGATGTGTGACAAACAAGGTAAAATCAAGTGATGCACCTCAAAACTGTGGGGGAAAAAAAGACCCGACACAAGCTTTTGATTTTGGTGGATAAGTGCTTTCTTTGTCTGTTAAATCTGCCTTCCAGATTCAAAATCCATCCAAATTCTCCTTTCACCTGTTGCACTGGTTACTGTACACTTCCTAGTTTTTTTTAAATCAAAGACTCAATTGCTAAGATGCTGGGATAAAAATATGCCCCTAAACACAAATAATGACCAGAGTTGCCTACCATGTTATCAAACGGGTTATTTTAGAGGGTTTTCCCTTAACGACAGAAAGAACACCTACTGGGAGAGTTGGAAGGAGGCAGCTTTGCATAATGCAGCCCTGATTAAAATGGTGAAACGATGTGCCAGTTAGCAAATAGGTTCTCCAGCACTTCTTTAATATCCTTGAGTCTGACCAGATGTTTCAAACCTCCCGCAGCTTGGTCAAGAATAAAAGCGGAGGCTTCAATAACAGCATGCCACCGTGGCAGTCGCCCTGATCGCGTTCTCTTGATCCGTCAAAATTTGCATTTCGGCCACATGCGCAAAGCTGATCCGCATACCGTCTAAGAGTATTATGACCAAAAAGTCATCATTTATCTCACCAGGAAAAATGGTGATCTTTGATTTCTCGAGGGGCCTTAAACATTATCCAGCCAGTCTTGCTCAGGCAAGGCGATATAGCCTGATAATGCCAAGGTGTCCTGGATTATAGACTATCTTACAGATAGGCCACAGTTTGTTCCCTCCTGGAGCAGTATATTAGATTTGCTGCAGAGAGGCACTGTGATGTCACCTTCCTATTCACTCTGTATCTTTGACTTGAGACTCAGCGGTGGGTCATGCCTCCTCCAGATTTGATGATTCCTCCAGGACACAGTGTACAGTCTGGTGGAGAGATACGCAATGAGAACTATCGGCAGCCGAGTTTCCCTCCACATCACATCTCAAGGTCTCTTTCATCTGTACATTTTCAGAGCTTCTCGTTTGAACTGTATTTAAATGTCAAAACCCTACGCGAACCTGTGTGCATACACGGCGCTTCTTTCTGTTTGCATGCTGGGGTCAAATTGTGTGGCGCGTGGAGGAAGCCTATCTGAGCAGCTCCTCCCCGCTTTGCTTCACCAGCTGAGGGGGGTGGTGTCAGTGACAGTGGCGCACCACATCTTAAACATTCATCGGCGTATGGTCATGTTCCCAGCAACAAGCGCCACGGGGAGACAACAAGGCTCTTTTCAGTCATCACTCAAAAGTCACTTCTTATCCTTGAAGCTCCACATCTGGAGTCAAATGCGAGTGGACACTTGAAAGCAAGTTTCCGATTAGTATTTGCAAGTATCACACGGATGAACAAGAAAGAGAGATGATTGGAACCGAAACCTGCTCTGGATTCGAGTCACTAACCAAGCCCTTCTCTCAACCTACAATGCACACCCTTTTTAACAAGCCAGTTTAGCAATATAGTAATACAGTGCCATGGCTGGAGCTATACACAGTGTATTATTTAAAGCACCAGGGGCCCAATTTGTCACTCTGGCAGGCTCATCACAAGCGAATATCCTTTATGAAATGCACTTTTCACGCTGCCTGTCGGAGGGATCAAAGCAGCTATAGCCTTGCCCGTTTCTCCCTCTTCAGTTTCCCCCGCGCCGAATACCACTGACAAAATGAGTCAATTTAAACCAAATGGATTCCCTATCAAAATAACAAGAACGAGTGAGGGGAGATAGAGAGGAAAAAAGGGATTGATATTGTGGGCGGATGAGATTTGGACAGGTAGACAGTAGCAGAGGAATATTGACGCTCAGCCTCTCTCATGTCGACCGAAAATTGGCGGACACAAATGACATCACTGTATTTGAGTTTTCAGCTAAATGGATTACATGGTCAGACTTAATGTGTACAATTTCTCAGCTATTTCTATTAGATACAGATTGAACTACACAGAATACACATGTGCTATGATGCAATCTAGATTAGGTTTAAAGCATCTTAGTGTGGGAAGCGTGTGGCAGGATGCCTTAGTGCCAACTAGTGGCAGCTGTGATTTTTTTTTTCTCATTTGATTCATCTATGGTTTTGAGCAAATTCTTGAGCAATTTATAAATCTCACAACCTTGCTGAAATCATACACACTTAACAGACAGGCCTGAAGCTTTAAATGGGAGCAATTATTGTGTCACTTATCAATGTTTCCATGGAGGTCACACGAACTCTAAGCGCTGCCGCAACATTCCGAGTTAGCATGGCAGACTTCCACCTATGCATTTCATAAGTCTTCAAGCGATTTTAGCAAATCTGATGCAGCAGATGTTCGCCTCTTGGCTATTCTGGGCATTTGTGTAACTGTAGTTGTAATACATGTAATATTTCATGTCGATTACGGGTTCCAAGTCTGCATCTTTGGTATGGTCTGAAGAAGCTCTTTCAAACGCAACAGAGATGTTTACTCATGTTCTGCAGAGCAATTATGGTGCTTTGTGCACAGCAGATGGCTGAATGGACCCGTTACATAGAACCAGCTTAACCCTCAGCAAGCAACATGGAGGTACAATACCTTACCAATATTGTGTGCAAATATCAGTTAAACATTGAAAAGACACTTGAAGACTGTACATTAATTCTGGGGAAGGTCAAAAGTCCCATGTGCACTTCCACATCCCACAGTATTTCTGATACTCAAATTAATCTGACATCAGATGACATAGGGCACGTAATATGACCTCATTGTGCCCTCCCTCCTTTGCCTTTGAAGTGCTGAAAAAATGTTTCATTATTCATCCAGCTTGACAGGCCTATTTTCCCTCCTTTCTAACCCATCTACCCATTCACCACCCTCCCTCCCCTTTTTAGCAAAGTTCTCAACCAATTGATTTTTCCTCTTTCCTATGTCTACTGTTTTTTTCCCCCCTCGTCTTTGATTGTAATGCTTCTGGGTTGTGGGAAATATTTATTCACATTGATCGACAAGGGGGCTGATGGGTCTTTCATGAGCGTCAGAACTCAAACTGTTTTTGTCCCATCGATGTCTCCAAATATCAGTCAAGACTGCAGGAAGTGTGGGCTGGACTGCAGATTAGGGCAATAAAGCCTCAAAGGCGAGAATCACTTTCCTACAAGAGACCAGAGTAATATACACCAGACACCAATAGTCTGTCCCATGATGGAGTGTTTGTGTATTGTGTTATGCGTCCTGTCAGTGCTCAGACTGGATAGAACTTTTCCACAAATCACTTAAAAGCCTGAAGCAGTTCCAGACGAGTTCAGCCCGGAGTTGCAAAGGCATTTGGGTGCCGTGGATGATGTGGTACTGCGGGGCTAGAGGGAGCGATTCGATGATTATTCTTGCATCTGTGCGGTTCGCCATTAAAAACGCAGCACTGACAGGATATTTTTCTGCATCAAATTTTCATAGCATCAAGATGTCTTGACAGCTTCATCTACAACGGCGCGCGCGCACACACACACACACACATGCAGGCAGGCACGCACGCACACACACAATCTCACATGTAACGCATGAAGTTCTTGAAGCTTATGCATCTCTCCCCTCCACCCTGAATGAATGCAGCATTGCTTATGTATAAAGGCTATTGTGCCATGGTTCGTAGACGGTAGTATTCCTCAAGGACCAGCACTACTATGCCTGCTATCCCCCAGATGCACACCTTCAGCCCTGACTCACATGCCTGGATGCACACATACACCAACATCAGTGTTTACCTGCTCTCCTGTGTTTCCATGCAAAATCACGAGTGTGCCAAAGTAGGCTGAATTATCATCTTTACAATATTGACAGGCCTGCTATGACAGGTGGGTCATTTACACCCAGAGTACAATATTTATGCCACATGTAAAGTGAGTGACACGCATCCAAACAGCCAACAGCCCACACATACTGTACAGTCCACTGACATAATAAGCAGTACAGCCAGCACCCAAACTAGTAAACACATCCTCCCTAATCCTCATGAATATCACAACCCACGCTGACTCAACTGCTCTTTTCATATTTTCATATTCATATTCTGCTGTCACATCCAAGCTAAAAGCACATCATTCCAGCAAAATAAAACTCCACGAATCCCCCATTCCACCAATTGCTGCATGCAAGGTCATATGTAAATACTCTTCCCTCGCAGCAAGCAACAAAGAGGCATCACCATCCGCGCTGCAGTCATAAAAAAAAAAATGGCAAAAGCCGTGTTTGATAAATATGCTTTAGCCTATAAGCAAATAGTATATGAGGAGAGGAAGTTTCAGCCCCGGAGAAGGGCGATGATGACGCTCACTTCACCCCCATTATCACCATCTCTGTGCATGCTTCTTTTGTCATGCATGGCGCCCATGTTGGGCCTCATTAGAACTCTTATCATGGAGAAAGCTTTCAAGAAAGAAGTTGTAGTAATAGTCATTGTAATATGATATTGAACTAATAGCAGTGGATTTATTAGTTTCTATGCAGAGAGCCACGTTGGGGAAAAACGAGAAAAAAAAAGGAATCCTTTTGATGAATCCAAACTTAATCCTAGCAAAGCTGACACGGAATTTGCTTTCTATCCAGTTCACTGGTTGAAAGATTAGCATTGTCTCTGTTCTCTGATGAAAAGAAATCACCAAGAATGGGTGAAGACTATAGCATACACGTACTCACTGTCAAAAAAAGGGGTCTGGGGCTACGGAGGGGCATGCTGAGTTAATACTTGATGGGTGTCATTCAAAAGGGAAAAGCAATAATATGTATTTACTTCCCTTTTGTTTGCTGTGGGAAGCGATGGAATGGGACTTGTCAAGCTACGGTGGAGTGTGCAACCAAATTAAGAGTGAGAGAAACATAATCAGTGAGTGGTGGAGAGAGAGTGAGGGATGCGACTGTGTACGAGACGGAAAGAGAAGGAGAGAGAGAGACTAGTAATATGCTTGGGAATTTAATAAGGCTCAGCGCTCCTCAATAATATCACCCGCTTCACAGAGTCCTCTGGGAAACATGAAATGTGCCGATAAAGGATGATGCCTCCCTCTGACAAACGGGGTGTGCTAAAAGCGCTGTAGGAAAAAAAAAAAAAAAATCCATGCTGCCGCCATAGCTAGCGCACATGCTAATGTGCCCCGGGCTACACTTAAAAGAATTATTCACTTTCTTCTCCTTATGCTGCGATTCTCCAAACCGCTCCTCCTTTAAGGTCACACACAGACACTGCACACTTACTCACATTCCAGCTGAATAATGCGAGCTTTATTCACAGAACCGTTGGTGGACACGGGTGGTAGATGTGAGAATTCCTGCATGTGTTTGTATGAGTGTGTGAGCGTTTTTCACCTTAAAAGGCTGTGAATATACGGAACACTTGTAAGATTCACCATGACTCTGCAACCTCATATAGAGGATAAACCGGACCGG
>CAAKHG010042661.1:0-25609 GCA_901007715.1 Dactylopterus volitans | reverse complement strand
GTGGTGGAGGGTTTGGGGGGTGGGGGGGGGGGGGGTCGTTGTTGCAGAAGGACAGCAGCTTCTGTGGACACAGGTGGTGGTCACAGGATGCTGTCACTTTTAAGTTTATTGATGTGTCAACACGGAGAGAATCAGCACGACTGTAAAGTCACTTGAAATATGATTTTGACACTTGACTGGGGCACATGAGAGGAGCAGAAATACACTTTCAAGTAAGGTTAAAGGAAAGTTGCTTCCACTGTAGCAGCCTTTGTCACATTCAGCTGTGACCATATAGATTGAGACTCGGAGCAGTTTGTGTACCAATGCACGGCGGTAACACCCTCCTGCGGCAAGTAAGGACACCTCTTTTTCTCTTCTTTGCTTCGTTCTTCAAAATACTCTTGCTCTTTTCACCTTTACCATGAGTTCATATTGCCAATTACCAGCTAGCTTTTAGCGTCAGGAAGTATTTTTATACTGCATGCGACCCACTAAGCTGGTTACAAAGTGTGAGGGCAAGTGTCCTCTGCATGCACGGGGAATTTATTATATTTTTTATTCAACCTTTATCTAACCACAGGGAGTCCCGTTGAGTTCGAGATCTCTTTTACAAGGGGGACCTGGCCAAGAAGTTGGCAGCACGCGTCTTAATAGGTACAAGTTCCAAAGACAGATTACAGACAATGAATTAAAAATATACAGTAACTCAGGAATTCCAAACACTTTGGCAACCCCAGAGTGGAGTCATTGAGATGACACTAACAATAAAAGACAATGGATTCTCGCAGTCCACCAGATCCATCACTCTCCCTGTTACGAGTCATTGGCCCATAAAGGTTAAGTAGTTCCACGTTGCTGCTTTAATATATGTTAATACCAAATGCTTTCTCAGAAATCAGGAAAAGAAACTCTCGTTCACTTTCCATCTCGCACTGATACATTTATTTTGCAGTGTTTTGGCCATTCATCAGGCAAATTTGGGTTTAATAAATCTCAATACAATAAATGTATCAGTGCAAGATGTGTGCACCTGTGCTCCTTTGTTTTCCTCAGAATATTACATGCTGGACACACTTTAGCTCCTCAGAGTTTTTGCACGGGCGGATTTTCAAGTTGCAGATCTGCTCTGTATCAACAGTTTACAACTTGGCTGGCAGATTTATTTAAAAAACGTGTCCTAATTGTGTTGATGATAAAACAAAACTTTATTAGCCCTAATTTTTAGGAGACGGGGATTTATGGGACAAATAAATGGATAGAACAGGCTGAGCTATCATTAGTCTCTGCAGCAATAGCCGCGATAGACCATGATGCAATGCAGCCAAAGGTCGTGTTGTGTTAGAGCATGATTGTGCTTTCTCTGCTGTTGCTATGTGTGCTGCTCACTTCATCCCACAGCTGAGCTGAAATTCTTTTCAAAGACTGTCAGGGAAAAGGAAGGAACTTTACACCTGCAGGGGAAGCGAAGGTGGGAGATTAACCCTCAAAGCTCACCTGACAGTGTTTGTAATATCCTCTAAAAACATCGTCCGTGTGATTTTAAATTTTGCCAGGAACAAAAAAAAAAAAAAGATTCTCTCTCGCTCACGTGCCTTCAACGGATTATGAATTCTTTTTTTTTTTTGCAACCTGCAATTTCCAGCCCACCGATTCCCATATATGATCTCAAATGGTGTCAAAAGAAAACGTTATCGACCATCCTTAATAAGCGTTCATATGTGCTACCAGAGACGTTACGCCACTTTTTTTTTCTCTCTCTAAGTCTGTAATTAATGTTCTTCGGGGGATGTGTAAATATAGTTGCTCAGTCTTTTAGCCAATTAGGCAGAACAAAGACGGCGGATGTCAGCAGAATCCTCAGCGCTCTGGGAGCTCCCAGCACAACCAGGACTGACCTTCAGGCTTTCACTTCTTTGCCGCTCCTTATCAGCACGCATTATTTTGTTATTGTCAACCAGGCTCACTGCAGTCTTCCAAGGACAGTTTGGGGTATGAATCATGCCAGAAACAAAGTTTAATTTTGAAAGTTCTTTTCTGCACACAAGTGCCTCGGCATACGAATTCTGCCGTTGACCTACTTGGCTTTCAGCTGTGGCATATATTTCATGATCATATCAAGGGCTAAAATCATCAGTGGTGAATGATGCAAGAGCATCTCTTGAAGTCCTCATCGGTGGCCACGCGGCTCCGTCGGTTCTCGTTTGAAGACTCTAAATGAAGACAATTAGAAGTGGGCGATAAATCGGGTTCATCGTTTAATTTGAACTTGTGATTTAAGATCATGTTTAAGGGAAAATTGATTTTCACGTTAATTGGGTAATTAGCCCACAGTTTCACCTGCCACCAGGAGAGAGATCACTCTGTGCCCGCAGTGTGCAGGTTTTGCGCTGTCTGAGTGCTTCTAGGTTTTAATATTTGTTGTTAAAATGAAAACAAATGAATATTTGAACAATATTCCTTGGTTGGGTAAAAAAAAAAAAAAAAAACGGAAATTTTTACTTTTAAGCCTTATCACCCAGCCCTGGTGTCACATTAATATTCCATATGTCCACCCTGAACTAATCCCAGCAAGCTCAGCACACCAAATCTGCTGGGATTGCTAGGACATTGCACTGACTGCTGGGGAATAGATGAGCATCGAGTCTAATGATGCAACCACAGCTATGTTGTTAGGAATTATGCTACGTTTCTAAGTGTGTCAAGTGGCGGAGCGAAGAGGAAGGCGCTGCGTGCAATGCTCCCACTGACTCCATTGCTGCTCTCAGCTAATTGTGCATCAAGCCACCTCGCTACCGCTCATCTTTATCCAAATGATGCATTCACAAGAAAAAAAAAAAACACAGGCTGGGATGCGCTCTGTCGTCTTCATATCTACTATTTGATCATTCGTAAACTGCAACAGAATTATCAGGCTAGCTAGGAAAGTGAGGTGATGAGAAATAGAGGGGCAGGAGGCAGGCAAACCAAGGTGGGGATCTAGAGTGCATTGAGCTGAGTATGACAGAAGCAGCGTATTTACTCATATACTTGGCAAGAACATGACTGTTTGGTCAAGATCAAGACAAACCGCGCGCACAAACATGAACGCAGCTCCGGACTAGTGGCAGCAACATTTAGGCTCAAAACATGATGTAAATGTTTTGAGGTGAATTTGAGTGTCAGGGCGACTGTATACGGACACCTGGATGAAACCATGTGGGATCAGTATGGAAGCATTTTATGTCTAATTCTGTTTTTTTTTTTTTTCATGTTTGAAGAAGAGGTCGGCGTTTTCTTCAGCTGTTTACCCCTGAAACTCCAGCCCTTAACCAGCAGATGATGCGTGAAAGTTAATTTTCAGGTGAACTTTTTTTTTGGAATTTTTGTGAGAATGATCCATTTTCTTCCCACAGCCTTTGTAATGTGTACATAAATTCAAAATTGCAGCTATAAATGTCTCCATAGGGAAGGTTATATTGTTTGGAACACGCCCGCTATGTGGGCGGAGTTGAGAGGCGGAGCAAATTGCAGGAGATTGTTCTGTACACATTAGAAAGTTATCATTTCGAGGATCCATTGTAACCCATGTCAGCGTCTCTACCACTTTACTCATATGAAGTTATACATTTGAAACATCCGATTTCGGGGACCATGCACATTCACTCGCGCATCATTAAAACATATACCATTTGGTTGCCCGTTTCACTGATGTGTTCAAGTCCATTGGTTCACAAATACAGGTTTACAGGGTATGTAGCTGTGTGACTGGCACCAAACAGCAACATCCATATGCATTTGTTCTTGTGTGACACGTTGTCACAGGTCATTTGCATTATTTACACAGCTTAATTGATTTAATTTGCATATATAAGGGACAGATAGCGCACCCCAGAACCCAGGCTCCTGCTGCAAATCCGATCACAGGGTTTGACTCATGACTGTTTCACGGTGCAATTTTACACTGCAATGCTCCGACACCCTATGCGCCGCCATGGATCCTAAGGTCCACAAGAAAAGGACATTGTACCGACAAAGAAAAGAACACAAGGAGCTTCTCTTCTCTTTGCGCTGATCCATTTCCAGTTTACCTCAATGACAAAAGATCTTCCCACTATGACATTGAATCAATGAGCGCTGGGACTGCTTCACTCCAAAGGACCCATAAAGAGTGCTGTGACCTGTGATGAAAAATCAGACAAGGCAGCCGGAGGTGTGGCTCATTGCCTACAGGATGTCTGCAAAATAGGTCACACGTGTAGGAGGACTGATCCTTGTGTCGGAAAACAAAAGGATTCATATTTGCCACTGGATACGCGGGGACCCTCACTCCCTCTGTGCTGGCGCAACAGCATTTGGGGGGCAGGGAGCACTGGTGGCTGTTTTAAATTAGATTTAGTCTTGGTTGCACCCAACCTTGAGGGGTGCGTGGGGGTGGGGGGCGGAGGGGGGGGCGAATGCGCTGTGCAAACAAAGTGGACATTCATCAGCATTGCCAATCATACCCGACATGATTAAGTTACACACCCTGTGGCCACAGTGCTGGGGCTAGCGTTTCAGTGGTCGCTAAGGCAAACATTGGCACGCCGCACTCGCCGGCTCAAAGGTCAGAAGGTGTCGGACTGGCTGGTTACATGAATTCCCAAAGAGGTCACTTTAACATCTAAGTTTTACACTCGGGGTAAATTATCGCGCAAGTGTCATGCCCACGTGTCTGTTTGAAAGACGGTACCAGGCATGCGGAGGACCCTGAAGGCACCGTGAGCAACACACTTTTGAAGCTTTGCAGCAATTAAAGGCAAACACACGGCGCAGGTTTACTTGCGCGGGCAACATCAAAAAACTCAAAAGTTTAGAATCCGTGAAGCTCGCCCAAACACCCGCATCAAGAACAACATTCTATGTGCAATCAACTTTTCTATCAACAATGTTTTCTTTCTTTTTTTTTTTTTTTTTGTCACAAGTCACTTTGATGATGTAAACATGTGCCGGGTTCCAGTCACGCAGAGTTGCATCAGTTGAGTTTAATTGCTTTCAGCATGAGCTGTTTGGATCTCCTCCACTGAAATCATATTTGCATCATTTGAAATGGAGGTTTGGCAGCCTCCGACAATATTGTTAGCGCACCTAGTTTGCCTGCAATCTCGGCATTTACTGCGACAAAACAACATAATCTCTGAGATTACCCCTCAGTAATCGGGTGTTTGAGCAAGACCAGAGCCGAGTTTATACGAGGTCACTTGACACGACTTTTAAACGGCGGCGGCTTGTGCTGCGCGTCTTGAGGGATTTTTTTTTGAGCAGCCAAACCCAAACCAAATAGTCTCCTCCTCCATTTGTCTCCAGAGTAAACAGGATGTGTGCAGCGTGTAAGGGTAAAGGGAGAGCGGGAAGGGAGGGAGGTAGGGAGGCAGCTTGGAAAGACAAAAATGTTTACACGGTTAATGCGACACGTAAAGCACTCCGTCTAATTTGATGGCTCACAGGAGCGCGATTGGGTTGACGCCGGACGACCTGGGCGACGGAACCGGACGGCCACCGATTGTCGGGAGACGGACAACATCCGACACGCGCTCCAGAGAGGAGGAGAAACACGATATGAGCAGCAGACACCGACACATCGGCTCATTCTGAAACCAACAGTGGAGATAATTGAATAGATGTTCCTCTATTAGTGTTCGGTGCAGTGTCACGGCCACCTGCCTCGCAGCTTTCGCCGAACAACTTGTTTGCTGGTACTTAGCTGATCAGCGGCGCACATTACATTACACTACATTAAAAAACAAATCCTAAGGAACCCGGGCTGACAGCCTCTCATCGCTTGGCACCGGCGCACCATGTAAATTTCATGACCACAGCATGTTACCGCTGCCAATTCTTCGCTTTGAGTGAGATTCACTGGGACACTCGGAGAAGCCCGGGGCGTTCATCTATCACGGTGCTGCTTTTTGTCTCTATTTGACAGTCTCAATGAAACACGCTTATTCCTGTGAATCCAGCCAGATAGACGGATATTGCTGCTGCTGCTGCTGCTGCTGCTGCTGCTGCTGCTGCTGCTGTGGTGACGAAACCTGCAGCGAGGGGTTTGAGGGAGGCAGGGTGCAGACTGACAAGCAGACAGACAACCGTGGCTGCTAATATAGCGGAGAGGGAGGTGCTGATGGCCTGTTGCCAAGGTGACACAGGCCAGCCGAGTTCTGTCTCATTTGCAGATGCAAACGAGACCTCGCAGCTCCTACCGACGCTTGCTAAGCCTGCTCACAAACTGAGCCCCCAACCCTACCCCACCCACCCACCCATCCGCCGCCGCCTCCTCCTCCTCCTCCCAGAGGAACAGCTCCTTCATACACCTGAGCTGAGAAGAGAGGGGATGCGCAACTATTTATTTGCTTTTCACGTTTCCCTGTGATCAGCCTCTTTTGTGGCCAGTCTGCCTTGTCTCCTTTGGGAAGAGGGATTGCTTATGGTTAGTAAGTGTTCAACAGCCCCCACAGTGACATCGTCCCTCCTTGTCTCCGTTACTCTGTCATTGATTCTCTGGGTTGAAACGGCCTTTTCAGAAGGGGTGGGGGCGATGGTGGATGGTGGGGTGTGTGTCGGTGTGTGTCGGTGTGTGTGTGTGTGTGATGGTGGTGGTGGTGGTGGTGGTGGGGGGGGTGGTAGCAGCGTGCACTGTTGAATAACAGCCCTCAGCCGACGCAGCACTCCACCCCAGCGACAACAAAACGGCAGACTCCTTTGTTTGGCTGGAGGTAAACAGCTGGGAACAGATGATGCTGGCCGGGCTGATTTACGTGGCCACGGCTACTGTGGTGACAAGGTTTTGTTATGGTGGAGACAAACAGACGAGGTGAAAGGGGGGGGGGCCGGTGTGGGGGCGGGGAGTGGGAAGTCAAATCAGATTACGAGGAAAAGAAAGAAAGAAAAAAAAAAGACAAAAAACACAAATTTGGAGTGCAGCCGCCCGCGTGTGTGTTTGTGTGCTTTCATTGGAGAGAACTTCCTCAACACACCTGAGCGAGAGGGAGTGTTGAACAATCGGAGGATCCCAAACGCCGAACAGGTTTGAGGATTGACATCAAAACTACGGCAAATTTAAGAAAAAAACAAAACAAAAAAGGCATCAAAAAGGGAACAGAAACGCACTCAATAGGAACAGGGCATTGTTCCAGGCCTCATATGAGCAAGCGTTTCGCAATTTTGCGACATAGAATAACAGAACAAAAGTATTGCATTCCGCGTCTTCCGGATGGAAAGGATTCGCACAAATAACACGCCGCGAAACTGCCACGGACAAGTGTGGCTGACGCTACACTTATGAGAAACGCCACATATGCCGCACAGACCAAATCCTGAATGGTTAAATGGTCATGAATAATTAGGGCATTCTCTCACTGAGCAGATGTCTCTTTCTGCCGAACGCCGCTTCTCGCAAGAATGGACGGGCGGGCGAGATAAGCCCGGTGGAGAAACAGAGCGGGGGTCTCACTGGATGGGAAATCGGAAGGGAGGAAGAAAGATGGGAGGATGCGGCTTGCGACACAATATACCCAGTCTCGCCGTGCTCACACAGGAGGCTGATCAATACCTGAATCTGCCGGACCTCCTCAAACCCCCCCTCCAAAAAAAAAGAAAAAAAAAAAACCCACATACAGGAGCACACTCAACTCTGGCGTTATTTACGAGCATTCCCACTTGACGCCCCTGAAGTCTGAGGAGATGATGGCAAGGACCCACTCGGCTGCACAGACACCGTGTCACTGAACCCATAAATTACTTACTTTGCCTCTTAAATATTAATGAGGCAATCACCATCTCACCAGTGACGCACGCGTTCATCTGTCCTCACCTTAAAACTCTGTTGTATGCGATACCGTTTTACACCAAAATTTGGCAACGCGCGGCAGCTCTATTTTCAGAGCGCATCTCAGGCACGCGGCGCCTCAGTGCGCTTCACGTAAAAACAAAATAATTGACGGTGTAAATTAGACCATTAGAAAGAAAATCCAATTCCAATATTATTTAAATAAGTATACTAATAATAATAAATGAAGTACATAAAAATAGAACAGGAGAAGGACAACAGAAACTAGACTAGATATAGAGCATAAAATATGAGCGCCGCATAAAATAATGATTGGCATTAAAATTATACTGCAAAACAGAGGTTCAAAATTTAAGTGCTTTAAAAGAGCTCGCCCATAAGCACCAGAAAGGGGAAATGGTTTTTAATCTGGATTTAAAAACAATAACATTAGGGGCAGATTTCAGTTTGGTAGGTAACTTGACCCGTGTGTGTGTGCAGCATTGCAGCGAAATGCTGCTTTCGCCATGTTTAGTTTTCACTCTGGGCTCTGCTAGCTGACCCAAATCCATAGATCTCAGAGGCCTCCTGGGTTTGCATTCTTTTTTACATTAGAATTAGCGTATATATTCTTTTTGAACACACGTAAACCTGCAAGAAATTGGCAACCGCCTGCTTTACCAGCAGCACCGGGTCTGACTGACAACAGCCTCGTTCGCCGCTCTGTTTCTCTTCTTCTGGCGCATCATGTTTGACGTCTGCTGGCATGCGTCATGTGCATCGTGTTGAATTTTTTTGGCCAGTGTGAAAGCGGCCCGAGACTGCACTTTATGCGGTCGTTGTTGAGCGTATCTCATGGATTGGCTTTATTTGTTTCCTCCCCTATGAAGCGGCTGCATCACAGACGTATGACCGTTCCGAGAAAGGGCAGTTTTATCTGCATCGAGGCTTTTCTGGAGAAGGAACGAATCATGTTCCGAACGCAGCAGACGACAATCTAAATATTCCACCCAAAGCTCCCATACGCGGTTTTAGTATTTAGGCAGGAGATGCTTGATTTCTGAAAATTTTCACAAGGGCGTTGTGTATATGGTAAATAGGTTTAAAGAAAATAAACATTCAGATTGCCGTAATTGGAGCAAAACACCTGGCTGGAGCCAAAAAAACCCAGATATGCGTTAGCGGTGCCACAGATAAAGACCTTGCTCTGGCTGTGAGATTTTGCTGTTGGCTTTGTCAAACGATTATTTTGCCGCCACCTAGTTGTAAGCATTTGTGTCGGGAGCAGACTCACATTCAGACAAATATCTGGTGTGCACGCGCGGCACTAAAGCTAAAGCTAGCAGTGGGTTAATTAATTTTAGCATTAGCATCTTAGCAAAGGGGGGAACAGCTTGCCTGGCCCTGACGAGCAGTGAAAGAAATTTGCTTCGCAGCGCCACAAAAGCTAATTAATTAACATGCCCCATGTTGCTGTTTAATCTGTCCAAAAATGTAAAGATGGCAACAGGGGTGTTTATGGGGCTTTGGGAAGGGGTTGTATTTTTTTTTTTTTTTTTTTTTTTTCTGGAATTGTCATCATGTCAAGCACTAGTCATGCCAAGAAGCAGTTCTACCGCACAAACTTCATTGGTCATAAATGGATTACAACCATTTGAGCTTTTAATTTGTCAGACTAGCTGTTCCTGCCTCCACCCTTCGAGCCACGCTAAAGCGAGCGTCATCCTCACATGCAAGGCACATTCAGGGTCCCAGTCGCCTTATCTGTCGACAGACCTTTTTTCCAAAAGATTTTGAACTATTCCTTTAAACTTTTGACAGAGATATTCATCTTTGTGATGTTATCACCCACCGAAGGATGCAAGTCTATCACTCGGCCATATTTCCCCGCTGCTGCTCCTTTTATTAGGCACCGCCACACGACTAATCAAATTAATTAATTGTTCCATTTGATCAGCCTTTGCTGATTGGACCGAACTCTAGCAGCTCTAAAAATCTGTGCCGACTGACCTTAAACACTTGAGCAGTCATGGACCGGTGGGCTCTATCATTTATAAATGCAATACAATATCTAAAGGTCATGTCATGCCAGGCAGAGTGGACCGTTTCCAGCAGCACGGCACACTGATTCAACTCACAGCAACAACCGTCCGCAGCCGGCAACCTGTTTGTGACCTGCCAGCGATGGTGGTTCATTGTGTGTGTGTTTTATCACCATCAGTCATCGAGGCTCACACATTTATGCATTCAACCTCGCTCCTGTAAAGGTCAGCCGGGGAAAACAAGTGTGGCATCAATATATGGATTTGTCTCTTTGGAATCAAATCAAGTGTAGGGGACGTGAACTCTGGGATTCCAAGCAGGGGAAACAATAATTGGTTGTTATTAGGCGGATCGAATTACCGAGATGTAGATTCAGGAAAATCAATGGCTTGCAAACAGCTTAGCTCTTGACGCGTATTGATTCCCATAGCTTCCCATACAGGATGCAGGAATTTTTTTTTTTTTTTTTTTTTTTGGAAACCCCTCGTCGCTCCAGGTATGGCTGTGTTATGACAGGTAACAAAGAAGTGAGTCAGATCGAGACGCTGACAAAGACTCCTTCCGCTGTGCCGCGGGGAGCTTTTATCCCACTGTAGTCGGCTCGGGCTGAACTGAGGAATCTGCTGTAAACTGTAGGTATTACTGCCTCGCCTCTGCAAAATGTCTTTATCGACACTGAATAATATGCAGAGGCAAAAAAAAAAATCGTGTGACAGCGATACAGCTTAATACAGAAAGGCACCGCTGCCTGCCGCGGTCGCAGTCGCCAGATAAAGGCAAAGTGTTTTCTGTCAGTCGCCGGCTGTCGCTTAATCAGTCACATAAAGAGCGACGCCTCAACAATCACTTACAGACAGCGCGCATATCCAGACGACTATGACTGATCCCGGGTCGCCTTTGTCATCCTGTGAAATTGTTAGTGAGTCAGACGCGTCACACAGCCGAGCAGTGTGTGTTCACGCTCTGACATTTGCCGGCGGTTGGAGTTGTGTTTGTCGGCCGGGGAGAAGCTGGATGGAAGTCCATCAAAGCCCAACAAGTAGGCAATGGTATTTGCATGAGTATGGAGGTGTTTGTCCTGATCGCCACATCGCCAGGAAACCCACAGAGGAGGCGGCTGATAATAATGCCGTCATTGTCCCGTCGGTGAGGGATGGAAATGAGCTGCGCCTCGCTGTTGTGGCTGACTTGCCGGCATAGTCAAATATGGCTGCCTTTGTCCAGACTGCGAAGACTCAAAAGTGTTTGTCACGTTGTCACTTCAACGCGAAAAGAAATCGAACGATGCTTCATATAGGACGCGATTACCCAACAAACGGCGCTCCAGCGATACGCAGGGGGTTTCGTTTTGAGACCACCAAGAAATCAACCAGCAAAATTTTCACTTGTTAAATAGGATGCGTTAACCAAAAAAACAAAAACAAAGACAAAACAAAACATTGTGTGTGATGTTTAAGAATGGTCTTTTCACAAAATGGGAGGTGGTTGGGTGGGTGGGTGGGGGCGGGGGGGCAGTGCAGTCGAAGTAGTCACAGATATTTTTCAAGTTGTTGCAACATGACCAGAGAAAACAAAGCAAAAAGGCTGTGTGTCCTCTTTGTGCGAAAGACAGAAAAAAATGAAACACCATAAATTGCACTTTCCAAACAGCGGTTATTTCTAATTATGCTGCTCACTCGCTCTGAAGCCAAAGCTGCCTGTCCACCATGTACGGGAAGAATACAAAGGGATAGTGTAACGCTAAATCAGACAATAAAGGTTTATGTAATCCACAATATGGTGTTTGGAGGAGGATCTGGAGTTGGATAAAAGCGCGGGGCTGCCACTTCCCAGGCAGATGATGATGTGTAATAGTGGAGTTATATAACAAGACTCCGAGAAAGAAATTGAAAAAAAACAAAAGAAAACAATAAAACACAAAAAGAAAACAAAACAGCTATGGCCAGTGAAGTGACACATGTAAAAAAAATAAATAAATGAAAAATTCCTTGCTCGGTTATCAACAGCTGCACGTAGCGAAAACATCTCCGGACATTTTAGGCGCTTAGCGCGGTGCTAGCAGAGTTGAGGCAAAGGTGGAGGAAGCTGAAGCCCGCTTGCCTGCATACACTACAGTACCCACAATGCAGTGATTCCGAGCTCACTGCAAAACTGAAAGTTTCCCTTTAAATGTTAACTAGACAAATATACTTGGTAAGACACCAGGTTGCGGGGGTGCTCTCGTTTTTGCTGCAGTGTAGCCGAGGTTTATCCCGGCTCGGAAAAAAAGTGCAAAACATGTGAGCGCGTCAGCCGCGGCCTTTGGTTCGTGTAGACGTTTCAGTTCCCACTTGCAAAATGGCACATCACAACCCGTAAGTGGACTTTCGAAAGCTGACTTGGGTACGGCTTCCATTTGTTTTCCTCCCCCTGGCAGAAATGGCAAACTGACATATTGTGTCACCATTTCTGTAAAAACTTCACACGTCCCAAAAGGCCAGTCTGTCTGTGAAGCCACGTTTTGCCAAAAACAAAAAAAAAAAAGGTTTGCTGAGCCTGCTGGAACAACAACAAACTAAAAGTAGTGAAGTTATTACATTTGAAAGTAGTCAGTCATTAGTTTGCTGCCCATTCTGACTTAAACTCGGGTCGCTCGTAAACGTCGGAGAAAAAAAAAGCTCACCAGTTTAGTAAATCTTGCCTACACATTTTGTTCGTCTTTTCAGAGCTACACTCCCATATTTCCTACTGCAGCCAGATCATTGCCATTCAGATCATTGCTGCTGCAGCTGCTGGCATGGGGAGGATGTGCACATGGGCCTCTCAGGCTCTTGGCCGGGATAAATTTTTAATTGAGGTCCACTGGCAGTCGTGAGGGTTGTAAAGAGAAATGGTTACAATT
Source organism: Dactylopterus volitans (assembly GCA_901007715.1). NCBI lineage: Eukaryota > Metazoa > Chordata > Actinopteri > Syngnathiformes > Dactylopteridae > Dactylopterus > Dactylopterus volitans. The sequence goes on along the minus strand of CAAKHG010042661.1, from coordinate 12,923 downwards.
TCTTGTAGTCGGTGTCAGCAACTTCAAAGTTTCTGTCATGACATCCGGATCAAAATAGTTTTGTTTTCGGTCTGCCATCAGTCCAAGTTCCTGTCTCCCCATGTTATTAACCTTCTTTGTCATTCCATATCCTGGCGTTGCCCCACCACCCTGCAATAACCCCAGTTTTCCTGCTTCCTGCATCACCCACTTGCACAATCCACCCTTCAATAACTCGCATTTAAACATACAGCACTTCACAAATGTATTAGACCGCCACTCGGCGTGAGGCTATGCATATATCTTATTAACCGAGCGCTTGACGTTTTACCGTTTTGGAATGGCAACATGTAGGAATGAGGAATTTCAAACTGAATTGACTTTTTTTACCCAGATTCTGGCCGGCTCACTTGGCTTCTCTGAGAAATTAATCAAGCATAACATCCAGCCACTAAAAACTAATTTTTTCTGATTTGACACCTTAAGCAAGAAATAATATTGTGCCTCACTATTTATTTTTTCTGTTGTCTCGTAAAACAGCAAATTAAATACTTAGCATTTTAGCATTCAAAATATCGTTTTGTTTAAAGAGCTTCCACATACTGGTGCACTAAGCATCACAGAAGGATAAAAATGATTCTGGTAATTACCAATGCTGTTAATCTAGAGCATCTGTGAGGTCTCTATATTTGTTAAGCACTGTATACATATTATCAAATACTTCCTTTGTTCTTCATCACATTATCAATCGTACTGCTGTCTTTGCGTTCCATCATCTCATCCTTGTTTGTGATCCTCCGGCACTGACGTCACCTGTCCCTGAGAGGCGCCCGCCCATCCCCGGGCTGACTTGTTTGCCTCAACAGTTTTGACAACCTGTTTACAATTTACAACACAAAACTTTGGCTGCCTGTCCGAGCGTTGGCATTTTTACGGAGTGAGCGTTTAATCCGTTTGTCAGCGCTCGCTGTCATGTTGCCCCGGCCAGTCACATGCTTTACATACAAATGCACTTCCTAGCCGCATTGCTTTGTAATTTGAATACTAGAGTTAAGAGTTGTTGACTTGATAAATTTTCAGTTTGGCAACTCCCGGTGTCTGAGTCATATAGGCTGCTGCATTATGCAATTTGACCATATTTGGACCGTCTTTCGGTTTGACTTCCCCTTGTTTTTCCAAACAAAACCAAAACCAAAATGGTTTTTTTTTTTTTTTTTTTTTTTACCAGTATTGGATCACATTGCCTGTCATATTGTTTAAATTTAAAATTGCATGTTAAGATAAAAAAAAAGATAAATAAAGATAAAATTCCTTATCTTCGGATCATGTTCTCTTCCTGCAAAACCAAATATAATGCACATGTTTAAAACAGCCAAAAAATTTCAAAAGGAAGCACCTGCACTTTCAAACAGGAAGTAATGTCATGCCATGTCAGAGCGATTGCATATTAAACCGAGGCTTTTGTGCTAGCTTTGCTACATTTCGTTGGCACTTTCACACAACATTGAAAAACATGCAAAAAGCTTTATTATTATTTTTTTCCCAGTCTTGTCCTAGTTCATACAAATCCAATCTATATTGCACTTTGCAAGCACATTTAATTATCATCATAGCTTTGTGGGCCAGCTGGCATGACTCGGACCCGCAGGGGCTTGGACCCTTGTGAGGAACAGAGCTGGAGGGTTTAAGGAGTCACAGGTGGATTTAGCAAACAAGGACATGATTTAGTCAAAAACTGGGGATTTTTTTTTTTCTTTTTTTTTTTTCTTTTTACAAAAAGAATCAGTAGGGTTCTGGGCTCATAAAAGTTTTAAGACCAAGGGATCATACAAAATATGCAACCTAAAATATTCCAATCCCCTCCTTGATGTGGTGGGAAATGGTTCAACTCCGATGGAACTACATCTACTTTCGACCTCTGCTTCCTTAGATATGTGTTTTAATGATCCCCACAGCGAGGACACGGAACCGCCAGCACCAATAAAAGAGAAAATCAGAAATTGGAACACGACGCGGTTAAAAGTTAAGACAAATCAACACAACGCTGAACACACAAAAGTTATCTTTATTTTGCACGCTGGACACTAAATCAGAAATATTTAAAATCTAAGAAAAACAGCGGCGGTTACCAACAATTAGTTGCGCGGACGCAGACGCGGTTATCGCAAGCCAGATAGCTACGAGTCGAGTATATTTCATTTCATGAAGATTCAAAGTGAGATAAATGTTAACGACATGGGTAGAGAGCTGGCAGTATGTTAAAGTAGAAGCCAAATCAAAAGTGAATGAAAACTTTTGTCAAAGACAGGACTGCTGCCAAATCTCGGTGCACTCCTTCGCCCTTCAGGTCAGCTTACGAAATAACACTCTCCAAAGAATGGAAATCATTGTGACATAACAGGAGAGACACAGAGTGTTCCTGTTGTGCCAGTTTGCACATTTTAAGTGCAGCTGACTCTTAACATCAACAGCGAGAGTCCTGTCTTGTCTGATTAGTCTTGTAAAGCAGCGGGGGATAGTTAAAAACACAAATCCCACACACTTGTAAAAAAGCAGATGACATTGCACCGAGGAGTGAATTAAAATATAAAGAGTCCCGCTCAGCGCGCTTTTAAAAGAACACAAATGTTTAAAGTCGCGCCGATTGATGTCTGTGCATTAATTTTCAACTGTCTTTTTTTTTTTTCTCTTTTCAGGTGATTAAAGTCAAATGATTATGCATGCGGGTATAGAACTAGAGAAACTAGAATAAAAGCCTGAGGGGTGGTGCAGTTTACTGTGGACTGTACGGAGCTGCACTAAAAGACGAGTCCAGCCATCAAACATGCGCAGTGAAAATTTTTATTTTGGTTATAAAACCGCCAATTATACCGTGCATGCCAGTTACAATTTATTGCAACTATCATAACTGTGTATAGATGCTGTAGCACTGCCGTAATCGGAGATTGCTGACAGTGTAGATCATACTTAAAGTTGTTGTTTTTGGGTTGTTTTTTTTTTTTTAATGACTTGTCGACAGAATGTCTTTCCATTTGTTTTAGGTGAGTGTCTTCAGTATAAAAAAAAAAAAAGAGTCAGTTTACAGTGCAAACATCGTTTACTCTTATTTTAGCAAAGGCATTACACACACAAGTGGAGGCTGGCTATTATGCAACACTATTATGAATTATTTTTTCTGAGCGCAAGGCCCTTTAAAATGTCCCGAGCAGTATACATGTCCCAGTCCCATGCTGCTAACTCCCTTGGCTAAGCACCATATGCAACAGGGTGGAGGTCAAAACAGAGGGAGCAGATAAGAAGGGGGGAGGGTGGAAGGGCGTACTCCCTGACCACTGAGCACAATGTCTTATCTTGTCCTCTGTCCTCCCTGTCCTTATCTCCTGCACATGGATGTGGAGACTGCGTGCAGCTGTTGGCTGCCGTCAGAAATTGAAACAAGTGTTATCTTTCATTGAAAAAAAATAAAATAAATAACATCGGTTAGTATTTAATTTAAAACCAGAAAATCTTGGATTTCGCAAACGGACATTTTAAGTTCATGTCATTTAAGTTCGCCTCGGCCAATAACGACTTGCAACTTTTTTTTATTTTCATTTTTATAGCAGCCGGTTGTATTGAGTTTAATTCGTATAGCACATAGCATTTATGCGGCGGAGAGCGGGACCTGAGTGGCCTCGTTCGCATTTAAAGCTGAAACAATCTGTCCCGATTTGGCCCGATCTCAGTCCGTCGCGAAGCCGCCTGAAAAGACACGTCGCACGACCAGTCACGGACACTCGGCGCGTGCGAAGAATCGTCGGCGACGCATAAGACCCGACCTTTCTTTGCGTGGTCGGACTGCGAGGTGGAAACGCGCAAGTCTAAGAGGCACGCGGGTGGAGGACGTCAGACGGGTCACCTTATAATACCAAATCACTGAGAGAAAACCGGGGGTTTTTTGGAGGCCTCGGTATCAGCAGAAGGACAGGCTGCGCCATTCTTCCTCTGGTCACGCATATTCTTTTTATATTTTTTTATTTATTTATTCGTTTATTTTTTTGTATCGGCGGAAAGACAGGCTGCCCCATTCTTCCCCTGGTCACACATATGCTCATCAAAGTGAACCCATTTACTCACTGAAATTAAAGGGGCAATAGACGAGACTTTAACTTGCCGTCATGGACTGAACGTTTCCGCGTGCCAGCTGCGGCGTGTGCGTTGCGTTCGTCAGCCTGCAGTAAACGAGAGCCTCCCTGCCAATGGGCTTGTGCCTTTTTTTTTTTTTTTTTTTACATTTGGAGAGTTCATTTGCAACATTTGAGCAAAAGAACAACACCAAAAAGAACTCGTGTATTATATCAACAAAAGATGGCCCTCACGCTAACCTCTAACCGCCGACATCCAGTCGTTAAGGTACACACACAAAAAGCGGCAAAATATACGCCCTGTTGAATAGATACGTTTATATTAGCGAAACACCTGAGCATGCACTCAGAGGAATTTATTCATCAGTACCCGAGATTATATTGCAGTGGATAGATATTATTATGCATCACAAACGCCTCTTGGTTTTTTTTATTCAGTATCCACCGTTCTTGATTCATGGTTTCAAACAGCAATATCCAGGGATGAGCCTAGAGTGGATCTTGGATAAGCCTCTAGCCCTTGGCTTAGGTCCCCACCCCCATCTCTCTGGTGCTTGCTATTTCTTTTTTTTTCTTTTTTTCTCCCTCTGTTTTTCCTCTCTCAAACAGACACACACACACACACACACACACATATACGTGGACTGCAGAAGCACCACAGACACTCTTTGCCAATTTAATAAAGAGAGACTTTGTCATGCGTATCTCTCCCACAGCTTCCTGGCCAGAGCGACAACAGTGTGGGTGAGTGGAAAAACAGGAAGAGGAAAGGCAGCTCTAGTGGGCAGTCGATTGGGCCTGCGTCTGTGTGTGTGTGTGTGTGCACGTGTGTGTGTGTGTTGTATCTGCGCTGTCCGCGTGTATGGGCGACATATGTGTTATAACCCAGCACGACATGCCCGCACCAGGACATTGCTCAACATTTATGCGATTGTGGCGCAACACAGACAGGCTTCCCGATCAGGAAGGAGAACTAGCTGTTTCCTGCCCAGGACGTCTAACTGTCAGCGCCCAAGCGAGCACTGCCATTAACTTCATGATGGGGAGACCGATGGGCAAAAACTACAAGGGCACTTCTTTCAGGCCCAGGGCTTTTGGGTAAACTCAATAATTCATGATTTGTGTTTTCTTGCTAGAATGGTGTGATTGCTCTCCTGAATGTCCCTCTGGAGGTTGAATATCTCTGAAATGTACAGAACCTTGAAAGTCTTATTGAATTCACTCTAAAAGATACAACAATATGCCTTTTAGAACACAGTTGCCCTTTTATCGCCACTCCAGAGACCAAAGGTAGCCTGTTCTACCTTGCTTTTTCAAGCAGTCCACCATACTTCTGCAATATTTTCCTCACACACACACACATGCACACACACACACACATGCACGCACGCACACTTTCCTTCCTAATTATTTTTGCTGCTGTCAAAAATGTTGTAACCAACTGCTTGAATACTAACTGTGTGTCCAAATAGATTTCTGCTGCGAGTGAGTCATTTGGTAAATACAGGGAATGACAGCATTGACTTTCAATTTGGGCTCAGCTGTTTAGCAGTCTAGTTGGAACACACAAACATGTGAACACGATGACAGATGCACACACATACACACACACACACACGCGCACACACACACAGCTGTCAGTGGTTTGGGTGCTTGGTGAAGACATTCAAATTCCGCAATGCATACATGTAGGAGATGAAACTGCGGTGTGCAAACATGGCGTGACATGAAAACTTGGCTTGGAAATAGGTCATATTATAGGTTGCGCGGCGTTCGAACTGCCTGAAGTGTTATTGCACCAATGTATCAGAAGATGAGACCTGCTTTAGCCAGACAGCCAGAGCGGCTCCCCAGATGGTAAACTGAAAAATGAAATTACGCCCCAGAACAATCCAGATTCTTATTGTCCACAAATGGCTGTTAGTTCCCGCTGTTTTCATAAGGGCTGAGCAAAAGTCGGTGTCATGAGTTTTACTTTGGTGAATGAAGCCCATCCCCGATCCATTTCTCTCTCACGGGGAGACGTGTCTGTTTGCTGAGGAGGCGCGCGCGTGAGTGAGGGAAGCGCTGCGAGATGCATGTGTGTTTTTGTGCACCACCTTTCCCGGTGAGCAGGTATGATGTTTGTTTGTGGAGGGGGAAAAGTGTCACCGAGTGCTTCAGCTCCACCACAAACCCTGGCTCCTCCTGACATCTGTGAGTCAATTAGCTGACTGAAGAGAAAACATCCCTGCCCCCTCTCTCCCACACCCTGCCTTCCCTTCATGCATCCCTTCCTCCACCAAACAACTCCAACCAGAGAGCCAGCCAGCCAGCCAGTTAGGTAGTGTTGCATAGCAGCTCCTGTCTGCCCAGGCTGGTGTGAGGCACTGGGGGAGGGGCACTAGTCAGGGCCTGGGTGGTGATGGTGGGGTAGGGGGAGTAGGGGTGGTGTTGGTGGTGGTTGAGTGGGAGAGCAGTGGGGGTGATGAGGTTGGATGTCAAGAATGTGGCTCATGGTCTGCTCTTTTGTGTGTTTTGTGCAAGATGAATAGGCCCATGGCAGGCTGGGTTGGTAGCCGGCCGCGGTTCCCCGTTGACTTGTGTGTTAGAAAAGCCTGAAGGCCCCTCTTGAAACGAGACAGACGGATAATGAAGGCTGCTGGGTGAACAACTTGAACGCCCACTACATATAGACATAACTATTTCAAAGTGTAATTTCCTCCATGGCTCATTCTTGTCTCAATATTGCGGAGAGCTTCATTATCTGTTGTTCTATCTCTATCTCTGTGTCCGTGCCTCCCAGAGCCCTCTATCAGGATAGTTATTGTTTGCTAAGCTGGTGTGGGAGCTGTTCTTTTTTGTGCCTGCTGCATCCTATATTCCCTTTCCCACTCGTCCCCAATGCCCTCCATATCCTCAGGCTACTGCTATGGAAATATGCTTCAGTCACATTGCTAATTATTTAAGAGTCGTCACCTCATTAACAGTGCTGGGAGATAATGAATGATTAATAGGTCACTCTTCACATTGTCGCAGTGTTTCTCCCACTCTCTCCCACTCCCTCCTCCCGTAATAACGACTTGTTTGACAGGTTCTGCTGGCTGTTTGTTGTCCATTTAATCTGCCCTGCGCCGTACGCACACATTCCTAGAGGTAACTGGAAACATCATCAGCGGCCGTAAGGCAGGAAGTGAAGCGGAGGGGACATGATTAGTGTTTGTGTCGACAATGATCCCTCAGGCTAGCAGGCGTCGAATGTTGGTGTTGCCTGGAAATGCAGGCAGCAGGCTTGCGGTTCTGACTGCAGCCATCGCTTGGTAACGAGCCAAGATTGAAGACATAAAACCAAGAAAACGACTCCAGTCATGTTTGTATAGCTTTGTATTAAGTCATCACCGGGGTGTGCGGACACCTGCAGGCAAGAATACTACTGACTTTGCTATCAAGATGAGTGCGCTGGGAATTCTCAGCCGTGGTGGGGACGTTGTTTCAGCGGTTATCTGGTGCCTCAGACATCCCGTCATGGTCTCAGCTGACAGGAACCTTGCATTCCTCAGATCAGCCTGACAACTCCTCTCGCTCTCCCATTCAAGGACTCAGCGTGCCTCAGATACTGTTATGTTTGAAATCCATGGGGCATAGGCGTGTAGCATTACGTAGGCGCGGCGGCTTTGTTTACCTGCCACATTAGCTCCATCTGTGCCGCGTGTCAGCTCTTTTTTTTTTTTTCCCCCGGGTTACTCAGGAAAACCGGCAGGTCGCGGCGTTTGCACGGACATTATAGCCAAAAAAACAAAAAACAAGACCTGTCTACATGTGCACTATATATTTATGTTTACATTCAGATGTTCAAACTGCCATTGCCTATTAGCGTTATGTAAGCAACGACAGCGGCCAAGCCACGCCCGTAACGCTTGTCTCTAGCTGTTATAGGAGAAGGACGCTGATTGGTCTGGGCCACCGTGGCCTGGCTGGAAGTGAATAACCTGGAGCCTGGCAAGATTAACCCTGCTGCCTTGCCAGGTACGAGCCATGCAAAGACCTGGTTTTCTTACTGCAGCGTAAAGCTGGATCTATACATGTGCACCGTCATGTTACGTAGGTGTGTTGGTTATACCACGACTAATGCGTACTTCCCCACACATTTGGGCTGCAGTGATGGCAGATGTAGGAACCACAAGAACCACGATTGATTTTATTTTCTCCTTCAAGTTTATCTTATTGTCTTATCTTGTAAAGGCTCATATCGGATCGCGTTTTGTGTAACACACATTACCACAGAAATTCCCTGCCAAAAGAATGCAAATGCACTCAGTGTGAGGGATAGTATGACATGGGCCTGATGACACCTATCTGCTGTCAGCGTTTGAAAAGCAACACTCGTTTGGAGACCAAAAATAATGCTGCGGGTGTCAACAGCAGGAAATCCAGCGTCACCGTCAAATCGTGAGACGCCAAAGTCCATTGAGAGGAAGTCACGACTGTTTGAATATTCAACAGGCAGCGCTCACTTCACCCTCACATGGGCCAGTCGCAAACGGTGATGGAACCCTGCTTTCATGTGGTTTGCTCTGTCAACCCCCAGCCCGCCAAATCACTACTTTCACTCACCCCCCCCGCCCCCCGCTACTTGTGGCCTCAAGTCCGCGAGTGGCAGTTACCAAGTTTCTCGCCGTCCTCCCCTGCAAAAGTCCCTCACCCGCTTCTTGAGCGTGGTATGTTTGAGTCAGACCCTCCCCCACTCCCTCCCCCGATAGCCTTGACTCAGGCTTATTGCCCTCTCTCAGCTGCTCAGCTGAACAGTGACTGTTGATTGGTGGCTGAGACGTGAAGGAAGCCTTGGGAGTATTTATAGAGACTCTCTCATTTACAAGAACAATAACAACCCTCCCCCACACACTCAGAAAGAGAGAGGCAAACTGACTTTTAGTTTCAGATAGGACCCACTTTGCCCTGTTGATAGGGTAACCGCCCAGTCATGTCGGTATGCTGCAACGGTAACAGAATGAATTAAACGCCGGCACAACAGGCTTGAATCTAATACAGGTCAAAGTTCACGCATGCTTTCGGCGCACATTTTTACATTTCAGATGTGATGATTTTAGCTGCCTGGCTCACCGGGTGTTTTGTCAAAATCAGAGGCAGACAAAGTTTAAAGTTTTTTTTTTGCAATTTATCAATTAATTTTTCAGGTCTCTAGCTACACATACTGAGCATGTGGTAAATCCATTCCACCCACAAGCACCAGCTCAGTCATCTGCCTCCAGCTCTATGAACTCGTCATGTCTGTACCAACAGTGCCATTCTGTACAATTCTAGCTGCCTCTTTGGTGTCATTACTGGCGGAGGTGGCATCAGGTGGATTTCCAGCGTTCGTATGCGGTACAAGAGTAGGAGCTGCTCTGGTAGGACAGCCTCCAAAGCAGTTTTCAGGAGGAAAATAAGTACCCACTACAGGATGGGCACTTCTGAGTGGCCCTAGGCACAACTGGGCCACACTGACTTCATGAGTTCTCATAACAAAGCAATGGTTTTCCACTACAGCGTAATTCCAAGTACACGCAAACAATGGCAGCCGTTTGCTGTGTTCCATTTTGCTCTTCTTTGGCTCCTTGCTTTGGCATGCTTCAAATTTATGGTAGACGCTGTCGCAATATTTTTGCCTCGCAAGTGCCTGCGCTTCAATGGGAAGAGAGAGGCTGGAAGAGCAGATTAGGGGGGCCTGTTCCTGTAAAGGTTTGATCCATGTGGGGATTCAGTTGAAAAACACCTATTGGTAGGATTAGCCAGCTAGGTAGGATTGAGTCAGGTGGTCTTACATCAGTCACTTCTAGTTCTAGGCGAGTTGTTGACAGAGATTAGAGATCACTTGGGGCAATTGCTGTTAAGGTCCACTTGTAGCTGTTAACTGTGGCTTGTAGTGTGTAAAATAGCTTTCCATAATCCTCTAATGGTGTAAACTCAGGATAAATAACTAATGATCACATTCAGCCACAGGCCTTAACTCAAATTTAGAACCAGTACAAAACCAATAAAGGCTGTGTTGTAAAACACTGAGTTTTGCCTGAGTTGCATTTGCTGTTAAGCAGGGATATTTTAATGATGTTGTAATAAAAGGCAACATACTAGTGGAGAAACTTCAAATCCATTTTTGGTCAAGATGAGCCCAGGACATCTTCAATATCTCTGGTTTTCCAAGGAAAATCTTTGTCAGGCTGTCAGCTTAAGTTGCAGGACACGGCTCACGGCAGCGGCATCCCAGTTTAGGACCACTCGAGAGCAAGAGAATAAAATTCACATCCTCAGCGGAATAGAGCTATTACCTCTCCTTCTAATGAGCCGGTGTATCCAACACGTTGACTGGCTGTCAGAGCAAATATCTTTCTCCACTATTTCCTTGCTCTCCAATTGTGGGGGGCTATTATTCTTTCTTCCAGACCAACTTGCCGCAAAAGTAATGGAGTTTGGGGTCAATGCATCCTCCAGGGGTAGGATTGCTAGAAGCAGAGCATCAGTTGCTCTACTCCAATGGTTGCTGTCACGCCAAGAGGAGGCTCTTTGCACGCTGCTGGGGAGCAATGAGTAATGGCCTCCACAGAGTATCTTTATATTTCCTCTCAGTCTGATATCAATGGCCAGGGAACATCAAGCCAGCTGTTTAATGGTCTTTGCCAACTTTGGAGTGCAGATACTCTGATTGAATAGACAAATTCTTGTGACCAAGCCTGGGAACAAAAGGGCGGAATTGTGAACAACTTTTACCAAAGCAGTAACAAGGGTTGACACGGAATCTTGTGACCTTCTACGGCTGCGAGAGTGGACCAAAAAAAGTCATACGGATGTGCTGAGAGGACAAAAATGTGAAGCTAAGCAACAAATTGGACCGTGTTAAAGGATGGAACTTGTGTGAAATCAACCCATCCTGCAACATTTTATTCCCTGCGTTACATCTGTGTCCAAAACGGGGATCGAGACAATGCATGCGCCCTCTTCGGCAGGTTTTGGATCAGTGCATGAGTCGGTTCTGGACTAGCGATGTACACTACATTCCAGTTTTTTTCACTGCTCATTGCTTCTGTAAAAACCACCCTGAAATAGGTCTTGTAGGGGTGGTTCCTGTGGTCAGAGCGTGCACGGAGGTGTAGGCCACCCTAGAATGGCCCACATGTTCCTGCGGTGAAAATTGCTCTCATAAACACGGTCACATGACGTCTCCGTCTCTTGTTTTTTTTTTTTTTTTTCCCTCCCCCTGAAATGCAAACACACATGCTCACTCACACATAAACACAGGAATCAATAAATGGCTCAAGGCGAGGCATGCGCAGGCTCCACCCCGAAACCGTGGACCACAGTCTGTGATGAGGCGGATAAATCTATCGCACATGCACAACGCAGAAGAGGCGGCAGCTTTAAGGCACAGTGCTGCGGTGTATCCTCTGCCCAATTACCGCAGCGCAATCACGCTCAGTGCAGATATAATTACACAATGCATGTATTCCGCTACAATCACGGGCTGATTGAGATTCCATGCAAATATGCCCGGGTCTCGGGGCAGGCGCGGCGCCGTGATTGGCGAGCACCAGAAGGTTTTGAGCGCATCGCCTTTGCTCTCTAATACAAATGAGGCCATTAGAGGCAATTGGCCCTGGGATAAAAATAAAGACTGGGTTTGATGCCTTTTTAACAATACTTGTGTGTCACACTTTTCGCAGACGGCAGTAAACCTGGACATGCGCTGCGCGGAGAGTGCCCCGCCACAACACAACAGAGGCATATGTTGATTCTGTTGCGGGGTTTATTTATACTGACTGGCTGACTGACTGGGTGAGTTTCCCTTGAAAGTGCCCACACCTGGGAGTGGCTTATTAACACTAGCTTAAAGTGGCTGGACAATGTCAAACAATGACAAATGCCTGCCAGTGCTCGCCCATTTATAGACAAATTCCCCGGACAATGGATTGCCTCTCGCTCTCTCAAAGGTGGTTCCATTCATTTGCAATTGCAGGCAAGAGGTCGTTGTCCTGAAGTGGGCAATCACAGGCACACGCATCTGCCGAGTGGAGGTTCTCACACACGCGCGCGCGCGCACGCGCAGGCACACGCAAAACATCGCAACGCTCACTCGTGCATCCGTGCTCCGTGGCGGCAGCCGACACACGTTGCGCTACGCTGCCGCTCCCGCCCGCGTGGCTCGGGATTAGCTGCGGGAGCAACGCCACGGCGCCGCGAGCGGGTCACATGGAGCCGCAGTGATGGCGGTGATGAAATCTCCGTGCACATACCAACGCCCCTGCTACACATACTTATGGGTCAAATAGGCAAGTGGGTGTGGACAAGTTAGTAGCATGCATGAGCGCAGCGGTGGTCAGATGGTTCGCGCGGTGCTGCAAATGGACCATATTAGAGCAATGTTAACCTCTGCTCTTATCCATGCTTGAAACGATTAATAAAGAGGCTCACGTCCCATCTGCTGGTCCTCGCTCTCCGAATACAGGTCAGCAGGTTGCAGGGCCTTTTCCTATTGGGCCCGTTTCTCTCAGTGATGACCTCCCTGCTGACATCCGAAAGTCTGACTCTGTTGAGTCCTTTGGATATAAAATTTGCAGGCACTGTTGCCTAAATCCTCAATTAGTTTCACACGAGTTCATTAAATCAGATGGGCTGGAATCCACTAAGTTTTTCTACTGGTTTTAAAGAATATCTATCTATCTATCTATCTATCTATCTATCTATCTATCTATCTATCTATCTATCTATCTATCTATCTGAAATTCAAGTCAAATTCAACATGGCTTCATTGGCAACGTAAACAGACATCCACATTGCCAGAGCAAGCGA